>JBAJHX010000051.1:397687-408125 GCA_037176925.1 Amniataba percoides
CTTTCGAGCTGTATGCAGATATGTTTATCGAACCGTTTATGTATATATATATATATATATATATATATATATATATATATAGATATATACACACACACACACACACACACACACACACACACACACACACACATATGTGTCTGGGAGGCAGCAGTCAAAGCAGAGACGCCCAGACTTCCCTCACCCCAGACATTCCCTCCAGCTCTTCCGGGGGGATCCCAAGGCGTTCCAAGGCCAGCTGAGACACATAGTCTCTCTAGCGTGTCCTAGGTCTTCCCCGGGGTCTCCTCCAACGGGAGATACCTGGAACAGCTCCCTAGGGAGGCGTCCAGGAGGCATCCAATACAGATGCCCAAGCCACCTCAGCTGACTCCTCTCAGCAGCTCTACTCCCAGCTCCTCCCGAGTGACCCAGCTTCTCACCCTATCTCTAAGGGAGCGCACAGCCACCCTACAGAGGAAACTCATTTTGGCCACTTGTATCCGCGATCTTGTCCTTTTGGTTATTACCCAAAGACCATAGGTGAGGGTAGGAGTGTAGATCGTCTGGTAAATCAAGAGCTTCACCTTGTCTGGTACATTGACCGCATAACTGCGGACGCTACACCAATCCACCTGTCTCACACTCCATCTCTCCCTCACTCGTGGACCTGAGATACTTGAACTCCTCCACTTGAGGCAGGACGTCCCCACGCCACCCTTTTACAGTCGAGAACCATGACCTCGGATTTGGAGGTGCTGATTCTCATCTCAGATACTTCACACTTGGCTGCAGACTGCCCCAGCACGTGCCGAAGGTCCTGGTTTGATGAAGCCATCAGGACAACATCATCTGCAAAAAGCAGAGATGAAATCCTATGGTTCCCAAACTCCCTCCAACCCCTGTCTGCACCTAGAAATCCTGTCCATAAAGATTATGAACAGGACTGGTGACAAAGGCCAGCCTGCTGGAGTCCAGCATGCACTGGGAACAGGTCTGACTCACTGCTGGCAATGCGAACAAAGTTCCTGCTCTGGTCGTACAGAGACCGAACAGCCCTTAGCAAAGGGCCCCTTGCGGAGCACCCCCCACAGAATATCACGAGAGAAATAGTCGAATGCCTTCTCCAGATCCACAAAGCACACGTGGACTGGTTGGGCAAACTCCCATGAACCGTCAAGCACTCTGTGGAGGGTATAGAGCATTCCAGTGTTCCCGACTGGGATGAAAACTGCATTGTTCCTCCTGAATCCAAGGGTCGACTATCAGCTGAATTCTCCTCTCCACCCTGGCGTAGACTTTACCGGGGAGGCTGAGAAGTGTGATCCCCTTATAGTTGGAACACCCTCTTTGGTCCCCCTTTTTAAAAAGAGGGACCACCACCCCAGTTTGCCAGTCTAGAGGCACTGTGCCCAAGGTCAATAGCCTCCCACCCGGACTGTAAACAGTACTGCTTCCCCCTTCTGAGGCGCCAGACGGTTTGCCAGAATTTCTTTGAGGCCGACCAATAGTCCTCCTTCAAGGCCTCACCGCACTCCTCCCAGACCCAAGTTTTTACCTCCAGGACAGCCCGTGCTATGGCTTGCTTGGCCTGCCAGTACCCGTCAACGTGTCAGGAGTCCTACAGGTCAACACGGCCTGATAGGACTCCTTCTTCAGCCTGACAGCATCCCTTACTTCTGGTGTCTACCATCGAGTTCAGGGGTTGCCGCCAAGACACTGTGTCTACAACTTCAAGCTGCCACGTCAATAATGGAGGCAGAGAACATGGTCCACTCGGACTCAATGTCCCTGGCCTCCCTCAGAATCCTTTGGGAAGCTCTCCCGGAAATGGGAATTGAAGACCACCATGACAGAGGGTTCAGCCAGACATTCCCAACAGACCCTCACAATACGTTTGGGCCTGCCAGGTCTATCCAACTTCCTCCTCCACCAGCGGATCCAACTCAACACCAGGTGGTGATCGGTTAACAGCTCAGCCCCTCTCTTTACCCAAGTGTCCAAGACACATGGCCGGAGATCAGATGAAACGAAAACAAAGTCAATCATTGACCTCCGGCCTAGGGTATCCTGGTGCCACGTGCACTTATGGACACCCTTATGCTTGAGCATTGTGTTTGTTATGGACAGACTGTGACTAGCGCAGAAGTCCAATAACAGAATACCACTCGGGTTGAGATCGGGGAGGCCGATCACTCCCCTCCAGGTATCATTGTCTTTGCCCATATGAGCGTTGAAGTAGAACAATGGGGTCCCCAGTCAGAGCACCATCAAGTACCCCTCCAGAGACTCCAAGAAGGCTGGGTACTCTGTACTACTGTTTGGCCCACAGGCACAAACAACAGCAAGAGACCTATCCCCGAACCGAAGGCACAGGGAAGCAAGGGTCCAGCCCCTTTCAAGGAGCTGGGTTGTAGAACCCAAACTATGAGTGGAGGTGAGCCCAAATATCTCTAGCCAGTACCTCTCAACCAGCTGCACAAGCTCAGGCTCCTTCTCCCCCAGCAAGGTGATATTCCATGTCCCTATTGTCAGAGGTTTGGTCCAGGGTATGGGTCGTCGAGGCCCCCCACCATGACTGCTACCCAAACCACATTGCACCGGTCCTTTATGGACCTTCCTGCAGGTGGTGAGCCTACTGGAAGGCGGACCCACATCGCCGTTTCAGGCTGAGCCCAACCGGGTCCCATGGGCAAAGACCCAGCCACCAGGCGCTCGCCCGCAAGCACCAACCCCAGGCCTGGCTCCAGGGTGGGGCCCCAATAACGCCGATCCGGGCTTCTGAACTGCTCTTAGTCTGGCCCGTCACCTAGAACCTGTTTGCCATGGGAGACCCTACCAGGGACATAATGCCCCCGACAACATAGCTCCTAGGATCATTCAGGCACACAAACCCCTCCACCACGGTAAGGTGGCAGTTCAAGGAGGGGACTTTGTACTTTATCAAAATTAATCTAATTCAAATTCATTTTAAGTCCAAAGTTTATATCAAATGCTTTAAAAAATGAAATGTTAAACATAGGAGTGGTAATATGTAGGGGAGATATGCTCTTGCCTAAATATCTTCCATCTCAGCTCAGCATGATTGACAGCTATGACCAACACCTTCTACACAAAAAGTGAACTGTTGAGTTTTTGGAACTTGTTATAATAGATAGTATTACATTTCAGTTGTTATAGACAAAGACATCTTTAGTGTTCATGTATTTTATAACCATGTTTACCCTGCACTCTTAAATTCGTCATGTCACAGACCACAAGAGTGTTTGATTCTATGAAAAATAATTACATTTCATCATAGATAGATAAATAGCTTGTGAAGGATTAAAGTGAGACCCACCAAAAAGACCCCAACCTCTGGATGCTTCTGCATGACAGAACTAAGGAAGATGATGCTCCCAGACATCCATCACTAACCTTTATTGGTGTATTTGTATGCATTCACACAGCCATCATGCCACCAGCTCATTACATGTGACTGCCTTTAAATCTACTAAATAAAACACATTTATTGGCCTCTGCTTCCTCTTTAATTACCGCATTTTTTGGACTATAAGGCACACTTAAAATCCTTACATTTTCTCAAAAATCAACAGTGCGCTTTATAAAGTAATGTATTAATTCTGGTTGTGCTTACTGACCTCGTAGTCAGGAGCCTTGCGGAGTGATACGTATGTGTGTAATGCGCCTTATAGTCCGGTGCGCCTTATGTATGAAAAAAGATAAAAAATAGACCATTCATTGACAGTGCGCCTTATAATCCAGTGCGTCCTATAGTGCGTAAAAATATGGTATATTAATTCTATTTCATTGTTTCATTTCATGATTTTTATTTGATGATTTCCATTTGTTTGAGTGACAAAAACAGCATGACATTTCCATATTCAGAAAGCATACTAACCTTCAGCTCAGAATTTTCTGATCAGTTGATCAGTAATTGCAGTCTGATGCACATACAGAGCACTTAGAAAGTAACAATATTAAGATCAATAGAATGATCCTTCCAGTACCATGGACAGTGATTTGTGGTTAAGAAGAAAAGAGGTGACTTTTAGTTTTTGTGCTGTTTTATCACTGTGCTTTTTTGTTTCATACACTCAATTGTGCTGGGTTGCTCATGAATAGTTGCAGGTGATGCAAGTGGTTCATTCACAGCTGAACAGGTAACTTTGACCCTGCTGCTGGTTCATTTATTTTCCCACTTGACTGTTATGTAACTTTTAGGATCCATCTCAGAGGTTCACACAACAAACTGGGCCAGCTAGAAGTGTTTGTTAGATGCTAGATTGATGATTTTAATGGTTTATCAGTACAATGTTACCTGACCTTAAAAATCTTCTAGGTTCATTGTTCATCTGTCTTAACTTTTCCACAGCATATTTTTATTTCAACAACTAACATAGGAAATGTTATCTAGCTAGCTAAATTTACATATGCAGGAACCTGCATATGTAAATATTAATCAAAACCATTTCTTGTTCTTATTCTTATTGTTCTTTGAATAAGAATAAGAATAATTAGGTGCAGCTCATTGTTGCTGCTCCTCCTGCCGCCCCTCATGCCAGGGTTTAGGTCCTGTTGATGAACAGAAGTATAACATAAGATGAATCACCACAAAGTCGTAGTTTAAATATTTCATAGTTCATGGGGGCAGGTTAGTAACTCGACTGTGGTAGTGTACTGCTCTCTCTCTCTCCTGTACTGCTGCCTTCACTTGCTTATCAGTGCACAAATAGAGGCCACAGACGGCCCTTCTGCCCTTCCTTTTTTTCCTAGTTGGTAAGATTTTTCTAATGGCAAAGGTTTTTTGACAATGAGGCCAATTTTTGTTACATTTTGATACTATGATTAGGAGTCTTTAATCTGACTTTTGTAAATTTGAATAAAACAATATAAATGATCATCTAAAATTTGAATAAATATTATTTAATTATTAAATCCATTTTAGAGTATGTAACCTGTTGACAACACTGGCAGACAAGTTAGATGCTCATACCAGGTCATTCTCGGTAACATAACCACCTAAATTTTAAGTGATATCAATAATTTTAGGACTGGACATTTCATGCAAAAACAACAATATTCTTATTAGAAATTGCCTAATATAGGCATATATTATATAATATTGTACCTTATATTCCAATATGTACTGATTAATCATGTAATATGTGAATTAACTCAGATTTTAACAAAGTTGTTTTTTTTTTTTTTTTTGCAAAACTAAGAACTTTCATTCCAAATATATTTGTCACTTAACCATACAAATGACAAAATAACATAAATACAAATATATTCACACATATTATAGTTCCACAACAGTAGACATCAACTTCACTTTTCCTGCTTGTTTAAAGCTCTAACGTTCATGAACATGAGATAAAGTTCTCATCTGGTACATGAGAGAACAGGAGACAAATAAGGGAGAGACATAGAGAGACATTAGCAGAGAGAAGCAGTGCTCACCAGATGCCTCAGTGATGATGTCCAGGCTAGGTTCTGGACCATCGTTAATTCATTTAATGTGAACTACAGGCCTGTATGTGTGTGTGTTTGTGTGTGTATGTGTGTGTGTGTGTTTGTTGTGTTCTGGTTGCCCCCTGGCCCTGGCCCTGTGTCTCTGGCCCAAGAATCAAAAGGTTAACTGAATTTGGTCAAGATGTAATTGATGTATCCCCATCTCTCTCTGTATGTGTTTGTGTATGAGTGTATATGCAGTGGTTTGTGAAGCAAGCCACAGATGTTCAAGGTCTCACCAACTCTTTATTTCTGTCTGCCAGGTTTGTGTCGTTAGGGCAGTGCCTAAGTAAAAGAAAATGAAAAGCATGAAAATCAAACAAGCTTCTTTTATATAAAAAATAGTAACATATTTTATACATGCATGACATAACAACCATAAAATCTACCACTGACCTTTTGTCATGGAAAAATTCAATCAGAAAAGGATGGGTTTATCTCATCACTTGGTTGTTTGGTGGTTATTCGTCTGTCTCTCTCCTAAGACACGGTGACAGTTTAAGCAATTGTAGTTTGTCAGGGATATGGGAGTCAGAAAGGGGAAAACATCAGGGGCATCTGGTGGACTCATAGATAATAACAATGAACAAAAATACATTTTTGTTGGGGGTTTCGGTACATTGCTTCATTCCTGACTGTTGAAGTTTAAAAAAATACCAACATCCTTTGACAGAAAGGAAAGGCAGCATGTTATCAGAGTTATGAAAAAGTATTTAATTGTGTGTCAGTGTGCCAATACCAAGCTTCTCTTTTTTTCTCATCTGGACTGTGGTGGCAGGCTGGTGGGAGGAAATAATGAGAGGGAATTTAATAACTTTTCAATTGCAGTATATTTGAAGTGGTTAGTATCAATACTGCCATTGGATTGGCTGCACACACACACTTTCTCACCCATAAAGAAGAATCTCCTCATCTTACCCTTATTTTGAAAATCAGAACATAGAACTGCTCTTCTATTTACTTTACTTTCATGTAAACTGCCTTCTTGCTTGATTGTTGTCTATCCACTAGTACCTCCACTCAAAGGAGTGAAGCCTGTGCAGAGCCAACCATTTAATTCACTCAAAGGCTATGGTCAGCAACTTTTTTTAGAGTGGCATATTATCTTGCATGTGTTCTGGTTCTGGTTTCGGTCCTCAGACAAAGGGAGACCTCTGATTTCTTTAAGCTTATTCTAGTGGCTTTAGCCTGACTTTTCAGTTAGCGGGTAACAAGTCTCTGCAGTTAGACCAAAGTGTGCTTTGAAGAATGGTCGTGAGCAGCATGGTAATGTTGCAGAAAACACAACACATAACCCTTTCACAGCAGCTGTACTTGAAGCAGAGCTTATTTGGATACTTTCTGCTGACTACTGTAACGTCACCACCTATGGAGGCATGTGTTTACCAAACATACAAGTACTTTCTCAACACAGGAGAGACACACTTCCCATAACAAACCTGCCATGTAACTATGTACATCTGATTTTTGTGGAAATCAACCGACTGTTTCAAAATTTTTCATTTTTTCCCCAGGTTCCTGTCATCAGTCATCTCCACTTAACCAAAAACACAAATGAAAAGCATAAGTAATAATGGAAACTTTAGTAGCAGTAGTAATATAAGTGGTTGTATTAAGAGTACAATGAGCAGTAGCAGTATTAGTGCAGTATTAGTAGTTATATTATGAGAAGAAGCAGTCCCTGAAGTGCAAATTAATTAATTATGAAGATTCTTGCTTGTTATCGAGTAGCTTTTGTATTAATGTATTCGTTTTAAGACATTCAGACATTAACTATTTTACTTTTAAGTTAGTGTCAGTTTTATTTTATTTTTATAAAAAAGCAATACGTGCTGAGTTGCAGTTCTACTTTTTTGGCAGAATGCAAGACTTTTTAATTTGACTTAGAGTATTGTTCAAACACCTATATTTTTTTGTTTTTCTGTTGATCTCTATATTAAAGTAATGGTCTGTTAATACCACATTAAATTTTTTAAACCACTAGAGATATTACTATCAGATCTAGCAGAAGAACTTCCATTTAAAGTATCAATAGTTTTACTAGTGGGCTCAGAGTTGCATCGGGGCAGTGGTGGTAGCAGCAGCAGTAACAGATGTAACTGTTGTTGGTAGAAGGGGTGGTAATGACAGCAGTACTGCAGCAGTGGAGTAGTATTCTTGCAACCAGTTGTCTGACATCATCGGGTGAATTTAAGAGGGAGCATATTCTGCTCCCATCTGGTCAGAGAAGACACTGCACACTGACCCAACATTGTTCCCCCATTTTCACACAGCAGCATCTGATAGCTTCCTCACACCAAACCAGCAGACAGTCCATCTTCCTTCATTTCATTACTTCCTTGAACTTTGCATGAGCTACTTCTAAACATCTTTTAATGTTCTACCAGTGTATGTAATCATATTAGTTTTACATATCTGGCATTTTGGATACAATGGAAAAAGTGTAATTACAACAAGGAAAAAATAGCAACCAGATAATGTGCTTTCATCAAAAATTGTTTCAGTAAATTGGTGAAAATGTCTGTAATTAATTGCCTACTAGCAGAGTATTATTAAGAAAAGTACATATTTGTTTCAGCAAACATGACTGTATTCCTATCCAAGTATACTATTACTGTTTTCTCTCTGTAACTAGCAACATCTGATTTTAAAGACACTCTCCTTGACAATGTACTGTGGGCTTGCAGCTAAAAAGGCTATCGTGTGTGTGTATGTGTGAGTGTGCGCGCATGCGCGCGTGCCTGTGTGTGTGTGTGTGTGTAAATGTGATCAGGAATTCATTAGTTGAGAGGAAGCTCTATGCTGCAGTCTGTTTTCTGTCAGTCTGTCGCACGCTGACTTTTTCCCAAGGCCAAGAGGATATCCCTTACACACACAGACACAAGCACATAGACACACACCCGAAAGTGAATACTGATACAACCACACATCATGGAAACAGAAAAGGGAGGAAAAGAGTCGTGCATGCAGCATAAAAAACAAATAGCTAAAAGGAAAAGAGGCTTAAATCTTTCTTCACACAAAACCATTTTCTTCATGAAACAATGCAAAGTTAATATGACAAATCTATAATATAAAGTATGAAGTTTGTTGAAATAGGAATCTGCTATAAATTACAATACTCATTCCCACCCATTACTCCCCACAAGCCTATCAGCTTATTAGCTTAGCAAATTATTAGAATCAAAATCAGGTTTATTGTCAAGTAGATTTACATGTTCAAGATATTGAATATATATATATATGTACGTTTGTATATATATATGTATAATAAGGGACCTAAAGTGGCCACTGAGTGTATATTTTATGTGCCCATAATAATTTGAGATAAATGTAGGCCAAGAAAAACAGACATATTCCAGATTTTTTTTAAAGATGCATTTTTGAATGGCTTTATGAACCAGAGAGATCAATAATTCAGTCTCTAAATTTTAAATTTGATGCAATCTATTAGACAAAAAAAATCTAACAAATGTCAGAAAATGATGATTGTGGGTGCCGGAAAACAACTTATATGAATACAGACAACCATGTATGTTTTGGAAATGTAGAGAACTTATTTCCTCTGGGTTTATATCCATTATTATTGATGTCCACATGGATTTGAAAGTGTTTTATGTTTGTAGAAATGTAACATGAATATTTGGAACTGCAGAGTTCAAATCTGTCACCAATGACAGGCACTGACTCACCACCTTGCTACTCCTGTTTGTGTACTCTCACTGCAGCATTTATCTGGATTAATTAACTTTTATGTGAAGTAAAGTTTCCTTTGTGTCTGTATTCTGCAGTTGAAAAGTTGAGTGTGTGTCCGTGGTCTGTCAGTCTTGTTCCAGACTGCTCTACACAGTCCCCAACAGCTCTGCAGTGGCTCCAGTCTGACATCCAGGACTGGACTGAAGGTAGGTCTCAGACCAACCAAATGGCATTTTTTTCACCATATGCAAGAGCATTCTGAAATGAAAACAGCACCACCATTTAAAAATGCATATCAGGAGTGAATTTATGATTGGAAGTAAGAATGATTCCTATACTTTGTTGATACTTCTGGGCTCTTCAAACTGATACTATATTATATTTGATTTCGAACATAACAACTTATTCTGCAGCTACTTCCCTCAGGAGTCCTGTAAATATTGTAGGATCAAAATTTCTTTTCAAGATAAATGAACAGCTTCATCTTTGCTCTTATCATCCACTGCTTTAATTTTCAGACCCTGTTTACTTAAAAATCAGTGCTGTTAGTGAAAAAATGAACCAGAATGAAGTTGTGAGCTACCGTCTGTGACACTGTCTGACCATCATCCTGCTGTCCTCTGGGCTCATGTCCTGCTCTGCTCCTCCAACGACCAAAACACAAAAACGCCTGTGATTCATTTTTACACATTAAAACATTAAACTCAGAGAGCATGGACCGGCGACACAAGCGCGGGCCGCTGTGCAGAATACACTGCCGACGGTTTATGAATCATCCTTAAACAGACTGTGTTTGTGTGTACGGGTGTGTGTGTGTATTTACACACAGTGTAATGAGCTTTTTGGTAGCGCGCGACGTGCAGTCAGACCCGGTGATGTTTTGGACATTTCTACCTGCACAGACAATCGCACGTGTTTTATTAAAGGGTGATCGTCTCATCCAGATAACGATCGTTGACTCGGGTGTGAAATGATGCTGCGGACTTTATTCTGCAACAGAGAATGCGGAGAACTACTTAGTTAAATGTAGCAGGCGAGGCATAAATCTGATGATCACAATTATCTCCACAACAGTATTTGGCTCTTACAAACGTTCAGTATGACATTTCTGTGTCATTTAGTATTTCCTTTGTAATAAAAAAAAAAAAAAAAAAAAAAAA
Organism: Amniataba percoides; assembly: GCA_037176925.1. Lineage (NCBI taxonomy): Eukaryota > Metazoa > Chordata > Actinopteri > Centrarchiformes > Terapontidae > Amniataba > Amniataba percoides. The sequence goes on from JBAJHX010000051.1 coordinate 408,037, forward strand.
AAAAAAAAAAAAAAAAAAACAACCCCCCCCCCCCCCCCCCCCCCCCCCCCACACCCCCCCCCACCCCCAACCCACACCACAAAAAAAAA
>JBAJHX010000051.1:408575-421275 GCA_037176925.1 Amniataba percoides
CACCACACATACAAAAATGATATTATATATTCTCATCGTTATATCTATCTATCTATCTATCTATCTCTCTATCTATCTATCTATATATATATATATATATATATATATATATATATATGTATACATACATATGTATATGTTTGTGTGTGTGTGTGTGTTTGTGCCTTTAAAAAGATATGTGCTTTTAAAAAATACTGTCTGAGCAAGTCTGAACAAAACCAGGCCCTATAAAGAGGTAAATGTTTTCAGTTATAAAAGAGGATTATTATAATGCCTTTAAACAGCATCTACATCAGTACACGAGGCTGGATGATAATTGAAGCATTTTCGTTTGAAATATGAAAGTGGCAGCAGGTTTATGTCTCAGTGTTGATTTCCACATAATACTGTGATGATGTTAATGGCGCCTGTGATTAAAGCGGGTTAAGTGGCTGACCTTTAGTGTGTGTGTGTGTGTGTCTGTGTGTGTGTAAGAAAGCGAGAGAGTGTGAGAGAGAGAGAGAGAGAGAGAGAGAGAGAGAGAGAATGGTTTATCTGCTGATGATAGTGGCCTAAATATGATAAATTGTTGTCTATTGCTGAAGCCCATTGCAAATTAAACTCTGAAAATACACTTACAGACACATGTGCATGCAGGCACACGTGGCCTAAAGAGCAGCTCACCAATATGGTGGAAACACACGATCCATCAATGTTAGAGTGTGTATGTCTGTGTGTAGGTTATGCTCACCTTGCTTCATTTTACACCATTCCGCCTGTTCACAAAGAAGTTCAAGATGCTGGTGATATAAAGACGTTGCCTCTTCAGTGATTTAAAGAACTGTTTTGAAGAGGCACTGTAGGAACGAGCCAGGGCTTCCCAAACGGTCGAGGACCCCATAGATCCACATTTGTAGCTAAACACCCAAGGAATGCCATCTGAAAATAGTATGGCTATTGCACAGCTGATGCAGAACTACTGCTCCCACTACAGGGCTATTCAGCAGGATAAACATTGGACAGCAGAATATGTGTAAGTGGTTTACTGAATCAGAGTGTGGAAGTACACTCAGCAGATATATACAGAGGCTCTTGCCTGAGCAGGTTCCTTATGCCTTTATGAATACTGGTTAAATGTAATCCACAAGAGAACTATCTGAGAATACGGAGCAAACAGCTGTCACATAGAAAATCCCAAGTGCACAACATTTTCAGTTTTATAGAAAAAGAAGAAGAAAGACGAGAAAAGAAGGGGTTGTAGACAGACTGCTGTGCTAATGAATCCGACCTACAGCTTTAGCTTATTTTGGTGCTCCCTGCTGCTTTGTTGAGACAATGAAAAGAGTTCTGGCTTTCCACAAGCCATTCCAATATATTAGCTAGTTAAGCAGTTACTCACTGCAAGAAAATTACTGTTGTTACAGTGCAACTAGACACAACTGTGTGATGTTGTAAAGAAAAACTATTTTGTCCCGTGTTCTTGAAATCAGATTAATTTGCTTATTAGTCAGTCAACATGGCTGTTTAATTGAAGAGTATCAGTGAGGGTAGATGCACCCAATTTGAACTGAATAAAAAGTTAAGAAATGAATAATCTCATCTATCCATTGGCACTCATCATCCAAATGGTGCTATAGTTTTGGAACCATTTTAATTGGCACCAAGGCATAAAAACACTGAGGGGACGCACAGAAAACATACAAAATCAGATGTCAGTTTCTCTCTCTCTCTCTCTCTCTCTCTCTCTCTCTCTCTCTCTCTCTCACACACACACACACACACACACACACACACATACACTTGAGTGGCTACAGGATCAAACAGCATTAAAAAGAGGAAATGAGGTGGAAAGAGGAGGGGGCAGTGGAAAAACTGACACTGGGGTCAGGTCCTAGGGTTGCTTTATGGGAAGATTCAAATTATTCTTCTTCTTAACTTTTTGAGCAAACTAAGATTGACTGCTTATCAGTTATCTGTTATTGCAAATTATTCACACCAATCTGGTGGACAGATAGTAATGAGGTTGCTGTGTAAATAATAATCTGAATAACTACAATATTTCATTTTAATTTTGATTTCAGTGATAAATTGAAGTAGGTCTTTTAGCAACAATTATTTGCGTACACACACACACACACACACACACACACACACACACACACACACACACACACGTATATATATCATTATCATATCATCAATTCAATCACAATTTAGAACACAACTTGTGGCCACTTGATTTTTATTACATTTCAGAGTATAGACTAAAAAGCAGTTGCCAGATATTAGTACCAGTTCTAGTTCTGTGTCTTTTCACATGGAACTTGTGTTTATTGTCTAATCTTGAACAGCAAGCAACAGACCATCAACACACTGCATTGACATTTACAAAGAAACAATTACAGGAATCAACACACACAACTACATCTCACAGTCTCACTAATGTTAGATCTAGAAAAGGTTTCATGGTGTCCACAAAAGCAATTTACTGATCAATTGCATCATGCAGGCAGCTAGCTGAATCCTAATACCACTGCACCACCTTTATCAAATGGCATTTTTATCAAATGACCAATATAGCAAGTACTTCATGCAGTCATGACTTTTGCTGTGAACCAAACATCTATTTTTTGCAATGTTTTGCAGTATGTTTTTCACTTTTGAAATTGGCACTGCAAATTTCTTGCAAACAGTTGCCTATTTACACATCTATAAACACAGATTAACATTATCATGTGGGGTCATGTTACCTGAAGTATGCAATTGCAACTTTTACTCAGCTCTGTTTTTGTCGTTGCTAACTGCTCATTGCTTTTGTGAACACAGTGTCATGTCTGTTTGTTGTTTGGCACTGATCAGATATAGCCTCTATTTGTGTTTGATTTTGCCAATGCTGAACATAATGTACTAGAATTTAATATCGACTTAGAAACTTGATATTTTCCTCAAGTCATATTAAGGGCCAGTGATTCCCCCCAGGCAATAAAAATCTGAACTTATAACATATGACTACAATATATTTTTGCTTCTTTACAAAAGTATTTGCATCAATTGAAATATTACCATGCTGAGTGCCTTAGGAAATGTACTCAGTGTATATGATTATAAATACAGTAGTACTGAGAAAGAAATGTGAGCATGTTTGTCAGGAGTGGTGTAAAAAAGTTTTCAAGTGAGCAAAGCTTTTTTTTTTACCCATAATGCATCTCTACACCACTTAGCTCAGCCCATGTCTCCCTTCATTGGGGAGGGGTCAGAAAGAGAGTGAGAGAGCAACAAAGAGACAGAATGAAAGGTATGATGTGAAACATCATTCCACAGCTGGTTAACAGATGGCTGGTGTGGACACACACGCTTGACCTTTCCTCATCCACAGTGTATATCTAGCAAGAAAGCTAAAACAGCAGCTTACTTACCACTGATGGAAGACAAACATTGCACTGTATATGTCCAGTGTATGTTAATATGGACATGAAGAAATACTGCAAACATGGAGATGTCTCTGGCCACATGTTTAGATGCCATTTCACCAAGAGACTTCATCACTGCATTTTAAGTGACACTTACAACTTCCACCTGTATAAATAAAATAAGGCTACATTACTAATTTCACTCTGACCTTTAAGCTGAATTAAGGCCACAGCAGCAGCAACCTTCATACTTTTTTTCAGAATGCTGGTGGCATGGTTACAGGAGTGGTATTGTTAGTCTGTTTGTTGGTTTGTCACTATGAAAACCACTTTGGTGTGGAAGAGATCGCCATGGCATTTTGCCCAAACACTCTTAGGCCTCAGTGGATAAATCCTTGGGCATTCTCTGACCTTTCATCCTGAGCATGAGCTGAATTTTTGTAAATATATATATATACACCAATGATTTTTATGACCTCCCTGATACCACTGTATCACCAATATTACGACAAATATTTGTCTTGTAAACAAGTTAGCTGATTACAATTAAGCTCATACAGCATACTCTGGCGTTCTGAGGAGGGTCTATTTGATTTACGGGAACTCTCTAAGCCTCTCTTTAGCACCACCCTAAGGCCAAAATGTCAGATTTGCCTGTATTCTGAGTTGTATGAAATATCCTGAATCCATTCATGCTCCCAAGGTGGTAAACCCTGTTTTTTGAATATCCCTGTGTCTTTTTGTTACCACCTTCAGGACAAACTTTGCACTTCTTAACTTACTGCTTGGACCCAAAACGCAGGACTTATCAGTATATTGCATTGTGAAGGGTAATGAATATAACCATCTATTGCACACCATCAGTGGCACTCAAACTACTGTCTGTATAGTTCTGTGAAATACAGTGCAAAATGCAGTCAAACATCATAAGTACATAAAGTTTTCCTGACTTTACCGTGAGAGATTCCATTGTTGCACAGAAGTGGTCACATCAGCTCTTTAAGTGCACTGATGCTACAACTCACTATTTCTGTGATGGAAAAGAGTAGCCTGGAGGGGATCTGCCAAAAAAGCTTCTCCCATGTGGAAACTTGGACTTATTCAGCTTATCCCACTTAGCACTGTGGCCTGGCCATGCATTAATTTGAAGTGCAGTGCTTTTCACTTGTAGTTATTTTTAGAGTTTGCAGGTATTTTTGACTTTGTATCATTCCTGAATTTGCAGTATGTTTCTGTTAATGCACCTATTTAGTCATCCTGTAGTGAGGTTCTTCTTTTGCAATTCGTCTCATGGTGACATTTGATTTAAAATTTTTAATTAATACTCTTTATGAAGTTAAGGTATGTTTTTAAAAATCATCTACAGAACAAAGATGGGGAAATAATAAAAAAAAAGAAATGTATCGTCAGACAGAATCAGCTGCCATCTCATTCTTCTACTGTGTCTCTACATCTTAGCCTCATTACTCAAAGGACTTTTTTTCATTCACATAATGCTCAGTGCTCACCTCGTTCAATTTCCTCCTTCCTTCCTGTCTGTGATGAAAACATAAGCTAGCAGCTCTCTGCTGTCATGGAGCTATACTAGCTGTAGTAAATCTACCAGTAGACGGACACAGGGAGACAGAGAGAAAACATGATCTAACAGTGATCATGTCCTTGTGTGTCTTCTGAACTCATAAATCATCATTGAGAGCACCTCTGCTTGGGCTGCGTGGTTATGCCAGCTGCTCCTGAGTGTTGCACAACATCTGATGAGAGCTGAATCATTGGCAGCAGAGTCTTCAGCTGAAAGCAAAAAAGCCCGGACAAACAATGTGGATCACAGCTGCTCAGACGGATTGAAACCAAAGCATGAAAAAATATAGATGATCTGGTTAGGTTTGGCATTTTAGCTTATACAAATTTGGTCATCATGCCATTGTGTTCTTTAGTTAACTGTGTCATATCAAACTGTTTGGAATTATGTAAAGATATGATTAGCACTTTTGAATGCAATTAATACAAAAAAAGCATGCATTTCATGACTTCATCTATTACCTCCATAATACAAACCTGCTAAACCAAATAGAAGAAGCAAGAACAAGTCTGGTTGCTTATTTGATGGGATTATTCTCCTGTATGTGGATGGCTCTCTGGATTCATCGGAACCTTTATCCCTGTGCAAAGATTTAAAACTACTTGTTTATTTATATTATTCTTGAATAAGAAACACATTCCTCTCTACAAAGTATTTGTCACTTCTAGATAAGGTAACTATGCTGGGGAGATTAATTCGCTTGATATGCTTAAATGCTTTTTCGATAATTGTATTTCACTCCATGATTTCCAGGGGGGTGATTTTAATAATATGTCCATCACCTAAGTTTGTTTGTTATACTCCAAGCTGACTGAATAATCTAACATAGGGGTAAAAACTTAGGTGATAGTTTTTGTTATTCTTTTGGGAAAGTCTTGCTAAAGAAAGTCTTCACTCGGCTCAGACCATGCTGGAAGTTTTATAATGTAATCCTTTTCTCACACTCACACTAATCCTGTCTTTCATTTCTTCCATTCTTTTCTTACTGTAGCTTTGATCAACTTTGAACAAGATCAGGACTCTCAGTGGGATTACAGTGGGATGAGCCTCATATTTTCAGGTCTTATTGTAGTTCCACGTATTTCCACATATGAGTTTACCACCAACCCACTTAATAGCTAAATTAGATATATGTACTTATATTGACTAATGTATGCATGTATTTTGTAAACTTGTTAAATGCTATTTAATATGTACTTATACTGTTCCTGGATTGAGCCTTTTGTTGTTAATTTTTTAACACTAAACCGCAATAGAAAAAGCTATGACTTGCAAAATTATTTTGGATCAGATAGGAAAATCATTTATGATTTATATAAATCAAGAGTATTTTACACATACGTGAGTGTGTATAATTGCTTAAATATATATATATACATATACACACACACACACACACACACACACATACATATGTGTATATATATAATTGTGTGTGTGTGTGTGTGTGTGTGTGTGTGTGTGTGTGTGTGTGTGTGTGTGTGTATGTGTGAGCGGGGAGAATGATGGGATCGATGGAGGACGATGAAGTGTGGCACAGAGAAATTTGCCATATAGTACAGAAAAGGCAGATCTCCAATGGTTGGCATGCTTTGAAAACTGAAGCAATTACAAAATGACTTACAGAAACCATATGACGTATCTGATTTCAGTGTTAATATAAAGAGAAACAGAGAGGCATTACCAAGTGAGGAGGAGGAATAGATAAATAGGATGAAATCATAAGATGGCAGTGTTGACAATCATGGCTCTGCAGCAGAAAAATACTTCTGGTTCATCAAATGAATTTTTAGTGTGGAAGAATATGGAGGTAAAATTTCAATGACCTATCGCAAACAATCATGGACAGTTTTGTTCATTCTAGTAATGTGCCTCCATGTAGAAAAAACAAAGCATGCCAAACCAAGGCTTTGAAATAAAACAACAAATCAGTTTGAGATTTGGAAGAATTCATTTTAATTTTCAGTTTATTTCTTTGCATGCTTTTATTTGTATTGTATAACCGGTTCCTACTAATAAATCAGAGAGAGAAAAGAAAATGTAACAATGGAAAACAATGATATTAAATCTAGGATCTATGTAGCATTGATTGGACATTAGAGCTGGTATTGAAGACATATATTTGCACATATACATTAGTTTGTTCTGGATAAAGACTGACTGACCCATTGCCAAAAAAAAGTTTTTGGCTTATGGCTGTATATTAATGTATGCATTATGTTAATGAGCAGATCAATAATTAAAATAAAAAGTAAAAGTGAAACACATGCAGGGAACAAATCACTCTACTGCAACAAAAACAACAAAAAATGTGTAACTGTAAAAAATTATGCTTCCTCTTCATCAACCTTTTGCACCACTTATTCTGTCAGATGTCAAATGTGTCAGTGCAGTACAACATAAATGTTTCTATATCTTTTTTGCAGTAATTCACGACTAGCACTAATTCTATCTAACTACAATTTTACTGTGTATATTATACTGAATATGATACTACACTGATGTCTTAGTGATAATATAATATAATATTTGAAATACAGGCATTACACAAACCTGTGCAATGTATTTCTCTCCCATCATCATATCACTGGTACTTTTTCATTTGTTGCAGACTGGTTGACTTGGTTAACTTATTTTATTGAGTTACTGAGTGTAAGATATTTATATTTAATTTATATTTATTGTATGATCATCTATAATGCCAATATGCATTGTTAATCACAACTATATACAGTATTGGACTTATGCCCTAAGCTTTAACTAGTTTCTAGAAATGATTCTTTACAGGCTGCCCTATGTGTTTAAATCATACGTTACCCCAACTACAGATACAGTTATCAGAATCATATTTAACACCTTAACTAACAGTGTCAATACTTTAAATCTAAAGTGATCTTGTAAGCAAAGCGCATTTATTAGACAGCATTTACAGTTAAAGCTCTGCCATGCAGAGGGCAGACAGCAGGGCGGTGTAATGACAGAGAAACAAGAGCAGCAGGCAAACAGGCAGACAGAAAGCAGAAATGGTGTAAATCCTCCAGTGTTTAGAAGAGGTGGTTTCTGTGGTTTTGATGGCTCTGTTTTGAAGGCTTTAGCTTTGATTAAGTCCACTGTGACAGAAACAGTAGTGAAGAAGCCAAAGGTGTGTTTTATAGTTTTTTTTAAAATTTATAATATAATTTCAGAATGAATTTGACTTAGAAATACACAAGAAGTCAGGTTAACAATCATACAATGGCAATCTGTGAGAAATCTTATTCTAATGTCAATATACTGACAAAACTTCATGTTTCAACATTAAATTATTCATTTAGCCCTTGCCATTTACTTTGTGCTGTGAACGTTTCCTGACAATGTAGTATCCCTGTATAATAATTTGATCAATTTGAACTACAAACTTAGAACATTTCAATGATTCTTTAGATGTTAATGTTCTATAATGTTCTATCCTTTATTAGAATAACAATGTAATGTAAAGTTTTTAATGTGAACGGTTTCTATTAAATAGATTACAAAAATGTGTGGCTCCAGACTACTTCAGGGAATGGTCATTAAAGTGTGTTGCTTTAAGCTTTGTTTTGGCTTTTCAATCTGTTTGGTTCTATTAAAAACTTCTTAATATAATCTTATTCATGAATAATAATATCAACATTCCTAGTGTATGAAATAAAAAAAGCACTTGAATGGGTTTGTATTGCTCTGTCATGAAGGTTTCTTTTTTTTTCTTCCATGCCATTTCTTCCATTCATGCAACAAGCCATTCCTGTGACTGAAAGTGAGAATGTGGTATCAGCTGCACTTTTTCTTTTTTCCACTCTTTTTTTTTTTTTTCAAAATAGTCTTCTCTGTATCTTTGGCTCAGCATCTCTTCTTCTCTCTCTGTTGTGTCATTAGCTATAGATTGATATCCTCTCTTGAACTGATTCTTTATCTTTATTTCATTGTGCTTTTCATTCAGAAATTGTATTTTTTAATTGTGCTTTTCATTCAGAAATTGTATTTTGCTGGACGTCTTTAAATGGTCAGTGAATGCTAACATGCTTATTGAAGACCCATCATAACATTCATTTACCAATACTGAGGATATGAAGAAGCCACTGCGTCCTGTGTTTTATTTTATTTTCAGTTGCATTATACTTTGCCAATGGCATCAATATTTGCAGTGTAATTAGTATAATAGTATAATTCAGTAAAAATAAATAGAAATAACCAAATGCAAAAACAAAGCCCTTACAGGTAAATATATTTAATTGTGCGAACCAAATGGAGAAAAACAAAATCAGTGAATTGATGTTTTGTTTTTTATTCTCTTCACATTCGCCGTTTTCTCTGTATTTTATCAAATTTGGTCTAGATAATCATTTAAATAAAAAGTTGTCTTTTGGAAGAAGAAACCCCTGAAAATAACATGTTTGGTGTCCTAGAAAATTTTTCTCTAGAATAAATAACACTGTTATAATTATGACTCGTGTATGAGTTAGCGGAATGGACTCAAAGTGCCGTGGAAATTATAATCATGGTACTGAATTATTAATACATACATTATCTAGGTGTTACTTGACTTAGGGTACTGATTTTATTTGGTGTGGAGATGTGCTGTGAAATTCCATTTGCCTTAATTTTCTGTCTAATTTTAGTTCAGAATTTTCTATTTAGTAAACTTGTTAAATGCTATTTAATATGTAAATTTTTCAATCAGACTAGAAAATATTAGTATGATATATTACCCTGACTGACATCACAATATCAGTTATTACCAGTCTTTTTGTGAAAGAAGTAGGCCTAGTAGTTAGTAAGTAATGGACGAGCATTAGTAACCGTACTAACAGTAGCAGTCAGGGGTGTGTGTTAGTTGGAGCTCTTTGTGAACCAGCCTGCAGTGAGTGAGTTGCTGTGTCAGCAGCAGTGGCTGCTCATGCTGATAAAGTGCAGAGTCTCTGGGGCTCAGGAGGCCATCCATCATCTCCATCAGGCTTAAGTGAGACTCTCTGGATTGGGACGCCACCAGACGACGACCCGGGCCCACCGGTCTGAGCTGGACTAAATAAACACCAGCCCCTTCATCATCATCATCCTCTTCCTGAGACCCAACTTGGGTCAACATCATCAGCAGCGGCAGAGAGAAAGAGAGACAGAGCTGTTAGGTTACATGATGTAATTTTCATTATTTTCTTGTTTTGTTTTGTTTTTTATTACACATAAGATTACATATCATACATTATTCATTGAGGGTCTAAGGACAGATGGTGTCACAAGTGTACTGATTGCAAAGCTTTCCAAGACAAACAATGTTTGTGATTTTAGGCTTTAAATAAATAAATTTGATAAATTTGATATTAACATACAGATCAACTGCAAAGCTCTGACTGATCATCTTAAATGGAAGTTCCAGATTATATGTTATCTTCGTCATTGTGGTCAGCTCAGACCCAGTCACTGAGAAAGTCAAAGCATCACTGATAAAGAAGCTCACAATAACCTAAATGGCTGTTGTGTTACTCACACTGACAATGTAAGTGTGTAATCAAGTTGTGCATACACAGCATATACACAGTGTGCCTTCATCTTTTTTAGTGAGCTTATTATTATAGCTTCAGTACCTCACGGTTCTAAACTAATCAGTTGACAGAATGTTTAGTTACATGATTTTAGACTATTTTGATAATAATTCAATTATTTCATGAATGCATCATTTGATTATATTGTAGGACCATTTCAGTCACTCTGCCAAAAGTAGAGTGACTGTTTTCTACAAAGCAGCACTGCTTCTAAAACACACACACTGGCAGATCTTTAAAACTAACTTAACTAACTTAACTTTCACTCCACTATAAGTGTATATCTGTGTGTGTGTGTGTGTGTAAACAAGTGTGTGAACATGTGTGTATGGACAGACCATGTATCCCTGCCCTCTGCTCTCTTTTCATTTGCAGTACATAAAACAAACACCACCCAGGGATAGGTCATTCACACACTAACACACACACTCACATAGGTCAAGTGTCAAAGGTCATATTGTGTCTGGAGAGGATTTACTCCTTTGACTGTTTGATCTTAAACATGCACATGCTTACCCACACACATTCTGAAATAGAATTGTAAGAGGCAGTGTGGCTTGTTTCAAAAGAAAAGGTTTAACGTAGGATTTATGTTGAACCAAATGGGCATAGTGATACCAACCCAGCGTGTCTGTTGTTTAATGACACGGGTCAGACCTGATTGGGTTTGATGATGCAATTACTAAATATCATTTACTTAGTTGTTCTTGAACTTCCATATATTATCAGATTCCAGTTGACTTACATCTTACATGTGATTCTTGTTAATATGTGAATATACTGTATATAATTATCTGTATCTCTCATTGCACATATTCTGTTCTGCAACCCAGATGAAACAGTAATATAAGTGAGTGCCATTGCATATCTCTAACTAATTCACACAAAAGCAGTTTAGTACTAGCCATCAACTACCCAAAAGACTTTGGAGACTTTTGAGCTTTGGAGTTACAGCATTAGTTTTGAAACATTTATTCCTCTAATGTTTCTCCCTCAAACTGTAGAAAGCTGATCATTCTTGAATGTTTCTAACTAATTTCTTAACCATTGTTTCATTTTTCAAGCTTTAGTGAGTTAGGTCACATTACTGGAGAGAGGACACATGTCTTTGTTACCAGATCTATCACTGAACTCAATATCAAATGTAGCTGATTAAATGAATTGAGTGGTGCATGATTTTTGTTATGAAGTGAATCTATTTATGAAGGTTGAGACATGTCAGTAAAAGATTTAATAATTCAGTCATTTGGACATTTCTTTGTACATTCAGTCAACAATAAAACACACTACATGAGGTAGATTTCCTTTAGAATTTAAATAAAATCAATAATGTTATAGTTATGAATCACTGTGTGTTACTAGTGATAATGACTCTTCAATAAAATTAATTAATTATTTATCAAAAATAATTTTAGCCATGGTCAGAATTACAATTTAAAGAAAACTTAACTTCAAAATAAAGAGACATTTATTGGGACTGCAACTGGCTATCAGAAATGTAATTCTTCGTGAAATAAAAGGGTTTAAATACAGAACTGTTTAACTGGGTGACTTTGTTATGACAAACCTGTGGTTCCATTCAGTGACTGCTTACCTATGCCTACATGACAACTGCTGGGACTCATTGATGATGTTCTCTGTACATGTGGCATCTATTGCACATCTGTCCATCCCAGGGAGAGGGATCCCTCATCTGTGGCTCTTCCTCAGGTTTCTTCTTTTTCCCATAAAGATGTTTTTTTTAAGTTTTTCCCAACCCGGTTCGAGGGTGTCACAGCTGTACAGATTGTAAAGTCCTCTGAGGAAAACAATGTTTGTGATTTTGGGCTTTAAATAAATAAATTTGAATGTTTTTGAACTGGCATCAGCTACTAGCATACACTCAAAGTTGACATTAAAATTGTAATAACTATTGAGGCATCAGTTACTTTTGCCAGTCACTGTATCTGCTATAATAATAGGCTTCAACTATTTTCAACACCAAAATGCCAAGACACATATTCCTGCACTGACAAATGTGGAAAACATTGTAATACTCTCTCACTCTTATCAGGCTGCCCGAACAAGTGGTTAAAGACTTTACAGCTGGTCCAGAATGCCGCTGCTCGGGTGCTGACCAGAACCAGGAAAAGAGATCATATTACTCCAGTACTGGCTTCTCTGCATTGGCTCCC
>JBAJHX010000051.1:460497-475699 GCA_037176925.1 Amniataba percoides
TCAGAGAGCATCCTCACTGACACAGCAATTATCATAATCATGTCAGAGGACAACTGTGCTTTTATAGCAAAATGACAGGTTAGTGACTACATTTAGTTTTTAAATGAATTTGATGCATCACCTGTGTATCTTTTCAACATGTTCATTTTTAGGACATTTGACTCAGTTTTCATGTAGATGTTACATCTAATTTCCTAATTAGAGGAGCAAATGCACTGAGTTTCTATACTCAATCCAAATTCCCAACAATCACTTCAGTGATTCAGTATATAATAACAGGGGTGCAACTCTGAGTAAGGGGGGTTCCTGGACCCCACTGGCCAACTGTAATAATTCATTTTTATTTTGAGATTTTGGTGTCAAAAAACAGAATAAGGAACAAAAAGAAATAATAATTCAAGTGGATTGGTGGGAGAGGAATTCATATCTTTTAAAATCTGTAGAAGTATCCGTAGCACAAAAAGTCAGCATTTAAAAGTAAAAGACCTAAATCTGAAATCTTACTGAAGAAGCATTAAATACAACAAGCGGACATATTAAAGGCAAACTGAAGCTGAACTTTACCTCTTTGGAAAGAGTTGTTTGAAGAAATGTCTCTGTTGGAAGTACAAACCAGTCACAGACATCAGAAACAGATGGGCACTGAATATATTTTTTGTTTTTGTACTACTATTTTGTGTTTTTAATGTAAAATCTAAATATGAAACAGCTTCAGTTTAATGCTGACATGTACATATGACCTGCATAAACAAACTAGATAAATGGAGAAAAGAAAAGCCGTTTCTATGAGGTTCTCATTTTTATGTTTAATGTCTGACACCAGGTTAGTGCCTGGTGAAACAGCACTGGGGTTTGCTCTGCCTGAATTCACGTTGCTTCAGTCGTTAACTGAAGATGTCGACTTTCCTCCTGGACAGCAGGAGTCCAGGAAAGGGAGCATGTAATCTAACGTTAGGAGAAATGTTATCTCCCTTATCAACAAGGACCACGGATAACAAAAACACATCTAAATGTACTCTGCTCTTTAAGGGAACGCTTCATAACCACAGTAACACCAATTCAATTCATTTTCAGGGACATCAACCTGTCCAGTTAGGAAGCACAAGCCACTGTCAATCAACTTCACCTGTTTTAGTGCAAATCGAGTGACAAGAGGTGCACTGGAGAGGGAACAGCCAAAAGGGGAATGATTTTGGAGGTGATGACTGCTCTCTCCTTATCTTTCCTGACTGGCAAAATGCAAAACTAGAGAAGAACCAGTGTTGTTATCACTACTGGAGGCATGAGGCTGTACCTGCAGCCCATTCAGACTGCACAGGTAGTCCAGCTACTACAAGTAGGCACATCCATATGTGCTGTCACACAGTTTGCTGTGTCTCCCAGCACAGTTTCAAGAGCATCATTGTTCTTCTGTTACTTATCAACTGCTGTTGGGGATGTGCAGTTTTCTCACTGCCTGGTTGTTTGTTGGATGTTTGTTGTCATTACTCCTCTCACATCTGTGCTGGGGATGGGAGCTGCCTGCAAGCTGTACAGGAGAGCTGATAGACTCTTCATCAAATACTCTGATTGGTTGTTTCGAGCGTGGCAGATTCTTGTCAAATGACTTAGAGGAGTCTGATTTTATTGACAAATGACTGTCATGGTCTATGGTCAGGACATAGTAAGTTTGAGGAAACATGACTGAAAGTTATTTTTAACCAATAACTAACTTGTCTTTAATGTTGTTTTTTCTTTTAATTTGTCACATATCTATACATTTCTTTGTAAGATTATACTTTGTGTACCTTTTCATACTGTTTGCCTTTGTGAAGAATCATAGATGTAAGACAGTTTAAAAAAACAACAACAAAAGTTTCAAGAATTTTTATTCTTTACTGTAGAAACACTGTACATAAATTACTTTCTCTGAGACTAATATTGACGTATGGATAAGTGGAATTTCTCAACCTTTAAAATGAAAAGATAAACCCATAAAACATTGTCAACTTGTCTCAATTGTCTCTGAAAAAAAGATTTGTACCATATGATGTTAACTCTCTGTGTAAAGTTCCTGTTCTTTCCTTTAAATTGATTAAAGTTGCTTTACCACCCTTGTAAACACACATACACACAAAGAAAACTCCTCTAAAAGAGTACAGAGACCCACAATCAATGAGAAGACATCCACATTGATTTTTGATCTATTACTGTTACTCATTAAAGTCACTGATGGCAATGCACTGTCCCCTTACGGAGAAACAAGCGAAAATGAAGAGAGAAGCAACGATTAGTTACTACTCACAGCAACCCTGCCCCCCCAAAGCCATGACAACATGTTTCTATTGCAAGCAATACTACTACCTTTGACCGATAAAAGTACAAGGTCTATGCATTATGAGGCTGAGTCACATTTTGCAGAAGTGAAGGACTCCTGGGCTGCCAGGAGACCAGTGTTTTACAGGACCAGTGAGCCCACTTGGTCCGCAAAGAGTACATCCACATAGAGTCAAAAACAGCCGTGCCACCGTGGTCACCCTGCTTCCCACACCGCTGTTGATTGTAGTCTGAAACTGAATGATATTATAGACCTTATAGATTATAGGGTAATCCCCCTGTAATTTACAAGGAGTGTTTTAGAACTGACCAAACAGATCGTAGATATCAGTAAAAATGCAACAAAAACAAAAACACTGCTCAAAAGTTAGGGTTTAGTTTACTTCAGATCACGGTTCATTCTGGTGGTGGTGGTGTAATAGTGGTAATAGTGGTATAGGTAATAGTACATAAACACTTTTTTGTTTATTTTTTATATCCCCTTTTTGTCTGAAGCAAATGCAAGTTTATATATAAAAACAAAACAAAAAATATCAACAGAAATTCAGTCTTTTTTTCTCCTTCATACAAATTTTAGTCCATTTTTGTGCCTGTGTCTTTCAGTCCACAACAGTTCCATTCAATGGCCTCAGCCATGGACACAATAGATCCTATAGACTCTGATGTCTATATCTAGAGTGACGGGTCACATCTCCACCCACACAGATATGATACCTGCAACATCTGTTAGGGGTTGACAGACACTTGTTATATCGACTTCTCTGACAGTTTGCAACTGTCTAAATGCTTGTGGGCTCAACTAGCTGTGATGGCTGCTAAAATGCTCGGTTTGCAATTTAAACGAGTCTCTACATCCCACAGCTTCACAACTAGATAGCAAAAGATTATAGCACTCAGGTTAGCCCACCCACCAGAGGGAGGGAGAGGGGCATGCGTGCGGGCTATTTGAAGGCAGACAAGAGGGTGAAAGAAAAAGAAAGAAAGAGAGAAAAGGTAGAAAAAGAAATGTAGCATAGGAATTAGCAGGCTCATGAAAACTGTTTAAACCATCACAACTGTTTCGTAATGTGTCTGCTCAGCTGTGTTAAAGTCTATAAATCCTACGTTTACTCTTCAGTGGCTAATTTTGAGTCCCAAGACAGTTCAGTCTGTGACATCCATTTGTATTAAAATCGACCTTTTTGTTAGTCTCTGACAGTCAACAAACTGGACTTTTGTTGATGCAGTGTTACCTCCTCCCTATCTCACTCTGGCGTAGGAACTGGATGTTGTTAGCGCTGTCGGCTAACTCAGGGTACTGCTCTATGGACAAGACGTAGTAGCCATCATAACCCAAAACCTTCCCACTGCTCAGCAGCTGCCGCTTCTCTCCCTCCGTCCACAGCCGAACTCCTTCCTCTCCATCTCTGACCCGCTGCTGTTCGCGGGCCCAGGCGCTTGACAGCGCTCTCTGCCTCGCGTTCTCCAGGATTCGCGCTTTCTCCTCATCCAGTGTTGTCCCGTAACGCACGTGGAGTGCCAGAGCTCCATACTGCAGCTCCACGTCAGCAAAGCGCCGCGTTCTCCCATTCATCACCGTTGTAGACTGAGACACTGTGACATTCACACCATTTTCCAGTGATTTCCTGCCTGAGGTCAGCCGAAGCGCACTAAGGTCATTTTCAGGTAGGCTGGTCTTGATGAAGTAGTGCGTGTCTCGTCCTTCCACTGTATAATGCAGATCTTCAAGGTAAAAGGCATTGTTTAAGACTGCGGCCACTTTGATGCAGTCCTCATTGGCGATGTTGAGAGCGTTGGTTACTACGCGGCCTTGGATGACAGCGAGCATCACTCCTTTGCCAATCAAAGATTTGACAGTGGCAAACCACAGCCAGGGTTTGGCGTGGTCTGAATGTCGCCGGCTGAGCTGGATTTCTGGCATGCGCTCAAAGGACAAGAAGGCTGCAGACTGACGAGTCACTGCCTGCTGGACACCTGAGATCGACTGTAGATGAGAGCAAGAGGATGCCACTGCATTACTCAGTTTTAAAACAATACTACACGATACTGTACAAACAACATTACACAAGACAAAGTCAAAATGTAGTATATGACTGGACTGTGTATGGTCAACACTGATCTGGTCTGATCATGTCTGTAATGTGATTTCATCAATATGCTCATCTGTTTTTTCCTCTTCTAACTCTGATAATATTTGTTCTTGAAGGGCTCTGAGGTTAAGGCACACTTGACCAAACCATTTTTGTAAATGCAGTTGCAAGAACAAAACTTTCCACTTATATCTTAAGAATTTTGATTTGAAACAGGACTTAATGGGGATCCAAGCCAAACCATTTTTATATGTTTTGGATGAAAACAAATTCCACTTTTCCTCTGAGAGGACATGGATAAGAAATTTGGTTTGCACGATCCTACATTAAGTCCACAGTGACATTCAGTACCTTGATGAAATGTGTACTTTATACTGAATATTTTCGTTTTCATTACATTTTACTAAAATGTGCACAAAGATTTGCAGATGATACGATTACCAGTTAGGAGAAGGTCTTGCTGGTGGCACAGTGAGTAACCAGAAAAAAAGATGCAAAGGGGTGTGGTTCCAATCCCTTGTTAGAAAAGTCCTGCATGCCAACAATAAGGCTCACCCTGGGTGCATTAAAATCCTTGCAGTCTGCTTGGATCTTGTTCATTGCTGATTGCATGAAGTGTAGCAGGTGAGCATGTGACCTGGTTGATATGTGTGAGTATCACAGTCAGAGTGTGAGGGTTGGCAGCTACAAGCTGCCGTCACGCTGCTGTTGGTCTCTCTTCTGCAGCTCCAATTAATCCCATTCAAAACTCCACACATTATCGCAGTGGCAGAAGAGCAGACTGCTCCTTCTCCTTCTCTTGGCAGTCATCCAATAATACTAATGATAGCTTTATAAGGGTGGTGTCTCTACTCACAGTAAACGTAGTTTTGTAACAAATGTTCCCAATCATGCACCATCATCACTTTAGTTTGCAGGGCTAGTTCTCTGTGGTCCAAATATTACATAGTTTGTTTTGTTTTTTGCTCATGTGTTTTTGCTATGAAACGCTGAAATGAGTGGAAAGCTTTTTTGAATTATTTAGGATGACAGTCATAAATGTTCTTATAATATACATTGGTCAGCCAGGCGAACTACATTTGGTATCTCCTTAGCACAAGAAAGTTTCTCGTGCTCATGAGATACATACGTTTTTTTCCCCCACTTTTTTTTATTTTTATTTTTTTCTTTTAATTTTAATTTTTTTTTGCACGTCCCTTTAGGAGCTCCCTCCACTCAAACAAAAAATAGATTAAAGAAATATAAAATTCATAATAGTACTAAAGCAATACATAAATATAGACCTCAAATTTAAATTACAAAATTAAGATATATGTTCTACAGCTAAGTATATATATATATATCATTAGATGTACGGCAAATGAGGGAATATCTTTAGAGGAATGGAGTTCATGCCTCCAGGAGAGTTTACAGGCTTGGCAGGAGATGGACCAACAACTTACTGAGAAACTTCATATTGTGTCATATTGTGTGATTATATGTATTGGTTATATATAAAATTTCACATTTTCATACTGTTATGCATACACAAAGGTCATTACCAAACTCAAACTGCACAAATAAGTTTATAAGAGCAATAGTCACACTTCAGACAGCACTGTGAGGCTCTCAAAGTCTCTCTTGTTCCTTGCTTATTTCTCTGGTTGTCTCCTAGTTCATTTCAGAATCTGCTGCATCTATTTTTGTTTCAGTCCTCATTAAGCAGCGTTCATGTTGGTATCTTCATTACACTAAATTACAGCACAGTCTCTCACTTGTTGGGCGAGTGTGACCTGTCCATCAAACAAGCTTATAAATAGGCACAATCAGGGAATGAGGAGGGAAGACAGGAGAACGCAGCTTTGAGCGGAACAAGTCATGAATGGTTGGTTTCACTAGATGACTCTTTATTGTCTTTTCTCCTCATTTCCTCCCTCATTATTCTCACTCCATTTCTTCCAACAGTGTCCCATTTCCCCTCCATTTGCTGATTTTCTTTTCTCTATGAATGCCAGTTTTTTATTTGCTTGCCTTTTCACTATCTCTTCTTTTCTGATATTTCAATTGCTTTTCTTTCCCATTTTCAATTTTAATATGTCTTCTGCTTGATTTTATTGTCTGTGTGATGTTTTTTTTCTTTCTGTTACTACTGCCAAGGTGTCATTATCACTGTGAATTTAAATAACCAAACCAAACAAAAATGATTAGTCATCAAATGTTAGCCATAACTGGTAGCTTTAGTTTTAGTAGAACAACGTGCAGAACAAAGTCATTATTGTAACTACACTAAATAATTAAAATAAAGTTTTAATAGAGTCATGATGAATGATGAGTTATGATTATGGAGTGCAGGCTGCTGATAATGCAACAGGGGATTAAGTCAGTCACTCATTAAGAGTGTTTAAGATACATACAGGCAGGTCATCCCACAGCTGGCTCTTTTTCATCTCCAGTGACGGCTGGGTCAGGTCAAACTTGGGAATTGGAAATCCTGGGATTGCGTTGTGGAGATGGAAGCCAAACGTGACCAACCAGATGTTGACATCTACGATAAAAGAGAACAGTTGACGTGGAGAAGAAAAAAGTTGAATAATGAGTTTAAGCATGTTTCTTTGATAATTTGTACTCAACAGGGACACCAGCTGAGCAAACTGTGATAATGAAGATGGTGGCTTTGTATATTTCTGGCTCTTTGCAATTTTGAAAGGAAACTGGGAGAATCACATTTCATAAATTTTCATCAGCATAGCCTACAATTTTACAGATTCACAATACCCCCCAACAGTACAACATAACACTATAGTCAAACATTTCACTAAATGGAGGTAAACTGCATCTGCTGCAATGATAAAAGTGTAATGATTTTTTTATGATTTATGTAACCTTTAAATAATGAATAATCCACAAGGAAATGAAAGAGTTTTGATGTGTTTTTAAAAATAACCAGATACATAGAATTATACATGGATTTTGAGTTACACAAGCTTTAACTCTATTACCAAAATATACATTTAGTGTATTAGTAAAGTGAAAGTATTGACCATAGTGACTAGGACAAAACCTAACAGAATTTTCCTTTTACAGTGGTGCCTTGACTTAGTTTAATTTGTTCGGAGCTCATAACTCAAATGACTTGCATGTCAAATCAGTTTTTGACAGTGAAATGAACTGAAATGCCATTAATCCATTCCGGAGCCCCCAAAAAACATTTTTTTTGTTACATATTTTAAATAAGAGAAAATTAAATGGAGGAATATTGTATAAAATTATTTTCAATTTCAGTATTTCTATAATTTCTTTCTTTAATTCAATGCACATCATCCACTTGTTCTCAGGACTGTCCTTCGCCCTCACTGTCTTCAGACCCATGGTTGGAAAAACGAAGGTTCTGCAGCACAAATGTGAGAACAACACTGATGCTTCCACTGCTAGCTAACCGCTTAAAGTGAATGAGTGAGACGTGGGATGCTGGGCAGATGTTGCGGCGTTCCCTGTGGCGTTCCCTGTGGTGTTCGCTGCGCCAAATGGTGGTGAGGTCTCTGAAGCTGGCTCGTAACCCGAATTTTAGCTCACAACTCAAAGCAAAAAAATCAGTCTATCTAGAGATGGCTTGCATCTAGAAAAAAAACTATAAGCTGGGACACTCGTAAGTCAAAGTGCCACTGTACTTTATTTTAAAACTTTTTTAAGAACTCTTTTCAAGAACCCTTGAAAACTTTTCAGTTCTGCTGATGGACCAACTAGAAGTAAAAAAGTACAATTATGCTCCTTCGTGCTTTTGTTCTGTTACCGCCCTTGATTTTACTGTAAATATTTTATTGTTACCTGTGACGTATTCTTTGACCTGATGAATCTTGCTGATGGGGTTATTGCCGCGGAACATGTAGAGGTTGAAGGGCTGGGGGTCTTTACCAACACGTGACCATGTACTGATGTCAGGGGTGGTCCACCTTCATGACAAACACACTCCAGTCAAATGTCACATCGGCAAAGCTGGGAAAGCATCCTGTTGGATTGAATCACGTCTTATGCTGGGAATAAGTGTCAGACTGCCTACCTTCCAGCAGGGATGTCATAGTCTCTGTCCCCAAAATGTAGCAGTCGTGTCAGAGGATCATATAGGCCACCATGGAAACCAATTACCAGTACAAAGTCTGGGTTGGAATCAAAGTAAACCTCACCATATGCTGTGTACTGCACCTACACACACAAACAGCACTTTATGATCAACAATTTCATAAAACCTGAACAGAAAACTAAAAGCTTGAATACACTTGTCCTCTGCCCCACAAGAAAACACACTTGTTCAATTACATACCTGTTTAAGCAATAGTCCATTGTTGCTGAACACAGCCAGTGGGGTCCCAGTGTTATCACATGCAATATAAAACTCCTCTCCACTGCTAATCTCCATGGCAAACACATGGCCCTGTGCAGCAATAAACAATATACACATTATGATTACACCAGAGTAATGCTTTTACCTGGTCTTTATGTATTTGTGATTGATTTGACTGATTTTGAAGTGACAACAGGAAGGTTATAAATAATGATGTAATTATTATTTTTCATTTTGTGGGTCTTGCTGCTGCTGAAAAAATACTGTCCATCACAGTAAAACAGATGTTACCACATGTTAAAACAGGGTGAAACAGGCTGTCACTGTGCTCCAGGTTCCTTAACATGTACAACATTTCACATATTCAACAATATTTTTCTCTAATAAAGAGGGACTGCTACAAAAGAAACAGTCCCCTCTCCTCTCATTGAGATGCTGTACATTCACTGTGTTTCCCTGTGGTAACTGCAGGGAAACCTGCTCCACACAGACTACCATGAATCAAAAGCTGAAAACCAAATGCGACTCTTGAGTAGGAGTAAGTGTGAATGCTTTCCAGAGAAAGCTCTGCACACCTGTGCATGTTTTGACAATCTTCAGCAGGAGAAACTGGACATCACAAATCACATAATTTCACTATTAGCAATGATGTTATGTACCTGCAGATCATAGTAAAAGGATGTGATTTCAGAGCTGGAGTGGTTATAGACATGGGTGATCCTAGTTGGGTAGTTCAGGTCCGCGTAGAAGAATTGTAAATGCTGCCCCAGACTGTTTCTAGATGCCACACGCCGACCCAAACCGTCGTAACGGTACTGGATGGTCCAACTTGCTGCTTTACTGTAGACACGAACTAGAAGACCTGAATTACAGATAATAAAAAAAGAATAAGGATGAGAAGAATGACAGGACAATGGGCCCTATTTGAACAATATTGTCTATTTTTAAAGTGCATGTCCAACCCCACTTATGTAGCACAAAGTGCAGATGCAAAGTAAGGCACAAGACAAAAGGGGGTTGGTATTTAGACTCTAAAATATAACATGAATTACACCAATCAGAGAGTCATAACCCATTCCCTTTAAAAGCCAGTCACACATGTTATAGTGGCATGCCTTGATCCTAAATGCACACAGAGTCTCTCAAAATGAGTACATGTAATTATCATTTCCACTGTGTTGGGATCACTGCATGTATTCAAACAAAGTTAAACAAAATGATATATTATTTCATCCACAATCAACCCATTCACTGTTATTCAGAATGTGAATTTTTATGACCTGATCCACTGATCTGTGCATCACTAAGGGGCTCAGCTAACCCACCTCTGAAGGTGAACATTACAATGTGCCCTTTCAACAGTAAGAAAATACCCCACAAAGGACACATGGATGAACCAACCTGTCATTTCTAGTGTCACTGGGACTCTGCTATGCTATGCTGCTGTTTGGCCAGTACAAAATATTAATTCCCACCTTTGGAGTTGTATTCAAATATCTCGGCTCCTCTCTGTCTCAGGAAACCATCTTCATCCAGCCTGTACTGAACATCTCCCAGACGAGTGATTCTGTCCCTCAGATCATAGCGTAGAGGAGTTAAGCGACCACTATTCCCAGGGTTCAGCAGATGCAGGTTCCCATTCAGGTCATAGTTATACCTGGCCAGAAAACAGTATTAACATTTGGAACCATCAAATGATAGTATTTTGTCATGTAAATGTTGTGATCCTACCTCCACATCATCTTCTCATTGAGGGAGACTGTTTGCAGCTGTCCATCAACGTCATACTCGTAACCATATTTGGTTGTGTTGGCAAATGGTCCAATCTTGATCTCACGCTTGGTGACTCGGCCCATGTTGTCATACTGAATAGTGATCCAGTACATTAGGGATCTGAAGATTTCATACTGGATCTCCTTGATGCGGCCATGCTGATCAAAGTGTTTGGTGTAGGTCATTACTGCTGTGGAGATGATCTGAGACAGCAGAAAGACAAATCCAGGAAAATCAAAAGGTGACTTGGTACACTGAAAAATAGCCCTGCTGATCAGAGACCACCAAGAGACGATCCATGACTGACCAAACAAGGCACTAAACTACTACCATTCAGTGAGGTTCTGGTCCCGTACATATAAACTGTTGTATTTGAGGAATTCAAATAAATAACTTGGGCCTGTGTTTGCTCAGAATCACTCCTGAAAATCACACAGAGAGTTAAACTTGGACTAAAAACTGTTATTTGAGAACATTTCTGCACTCACTCTGAGTGGAGAGTGTAAATTTCATTGGGGAAATGTTTGGTTTACGTAGTAGATGCTGTGGCAGCACATAGGGAAGCACGTCCTGTGGATCTTTATGTTTCTTGGCTCAGTGTTTGCATTCCACAAAATCAAAACAAACAATTCATCCATGCTTTTGATTACATTCTGTTCTATTATTCATTCACTTAAATGATGTATGCACAATGTTATGGACATTATGTACTAAATGATTGATTAACATTAAATTTAAGCATTCATCATTTAAGGACAAATTCAAATCAATGCAATCAATTTTGTCTTACCTGATTGATATCATAATAGATGACTCCAAACTTCCCAAACTGCTCCACCTTCCCAGATATATCATCAAACTGATAGAGATCGATTGGCAGTGGTGTCTCGTTGATTACGGCCTGCATGCTGGTGACTCTGAAGCTGTTGTCATAGGTATAGTCAAAACGGGCATTAACCATCCCATCCTCGCTGAAGCGGAATATCTGCCGGTCGACCAGTGGGCCAATCTGGCGGTACCGGATGGAGCAGATAAAGCCTTCACTCTGCAAGTTGACGGTCTTAAGCACACCAGCTGTTTCATCATATGTGAAACTGACACGCGTTGAGTCATAAAGGATCTCTGCCAGTTTGTTCTGATGAGAAAAACAAAACAGTGCAGTATGTGTTTACAATAATGGACTCATCCAGGATCAGTTAGACCATCAGTTCATTTCAAAGACTGCTATTAACTCTTTAGCAGTCAATTCAAGCTAAGTCCCTGTTCATTCCTTATTACACCTGCTACTTATTCATGTCCTGCATCACCAGGCCTGGATCCATCTGGTTCTTCTGCTCTTGGTTCTCCATGTGCTCCATTGACCTTTCACTATCATAGCATCTACTCTCACTACATCCAATTACCTTGCTTAAGATCTTAGGGAATATCTTATATTTATGAACAATATATAACTATTCTCATGTGGGTTGCCTGAAGACCAAAAATAACTCTCTACAACTGAGAAACAAATTGTATATCTCATGGCTTATAAACAGAATCTTTATTGAAAAGAAATGATATTGTTGCAAATAGAAAACATTTTAGTTAGAAACTGTATGTACACTGGAAAACAAATACAACATTCAAACAGAAAAACTTTTAATAGTGATTAGTTTTTATTATACTACATATATACTATATTAACTGCACAAATAAATGAAATCATATACCTGTCTGCGGTATTTGTAGAGTATACGACGACCTGTGCCTAGATGAGCAACCCTGAGGAGCTGAAAAGAGAGGGACCAAGCAGTGGAGAAGAGCAGTTTAGTTTCAATATCAGTGGCTTGATGGTCAAACGTGAACAATACTCTCATATATTCATCAATACTCATGTAATCATCACGTACGCCAACCAATCAAAACTGATAAAACAATAAAGCACAAAAATATGTAAGGCTTCTTTAAAGTGTACTATAAATAAAAAAATCATGGGTCATGGGTAATCTCAACAGGGTTTTAGTGTGGCATGAAACCAAAATTGATAAAGGAAAAATTGGAAATCCTACCAGGAGATATAAATTCTTATTGCACACACGCACGCACGCACGCACGCACGCACGCACGCACGCACGCACGCACGCACGCACACACACACACACATACACACACACACACACACCTGTCCATCTTCAGAGTAGTCCACAGTAACAGAGGCGTTGCTCTCTGGGGGGGTGTAGATGTTCCTGTAGTATCCTATAGACCTGATGGTCTGCATGGTGTGTCGGGCCACGCTGGGCATGGTGACAGCTGACAGACGGTCCCCTGAGTCATAGTCGAAGATGTACTGGTGCTGACTGTGCAGCAGCAAGACCATGGACTGTAAGGGCAGAACAAAAGAAAATATGTAACATGACATTAGAGTAGTATTGTGAAACATCCTTTTTCACACCACACTGTTTGTTTGTTTGTTTGAGCTACAGACATTGTTGAGTTGATGTTTCTTTAAAACATGTGGCTCTTACACACAAAATAAATGTAGTGGTTGGAATGACACTGTGGGTCATATTAAATCCACAGCATAAATAAATCAATGAAACTCATACATATTTTAGCTTTTATTCAATAAATGTCTTGATTTTTGCATATTCTTGTGATACTGTGCATTTGGCAAAAATAAAATGTCTTACAGATCTGTTAGGTAATCTGAAGTGGCTGGTCAGGCTGAGCACTAAAGTAACTCTACAAACAGTTGCTTCATTTGTGCTTTATCTTTACTGGCCAGCTAACAGGTAACAACCAGTCACAATTAAATGATTAAACAATTGATCAGATGTATGTGGCAACACTTAGTACCTAACAGTTATTAACTAATTTGCTGATTTGGTCATGAGGGGAATAAATGGTTTAAAAATATGCAGGCTATCAGATATAATGAACAATTATAAAAAATAATTATAATTATATTAAATACTGACACTTAATTTACACTTAGGCCAACCTGTGGGCACCATCCTTTAGGGAAAATGAAAGCCAATTCAATTATTCTAGCCCATAAAATGCGAAAAAACAAAACAAAACAAAAACAAAAACAAAAAAAATCTGAACTTGGATTAATTAATTTAATTTAACTACAACTAAAATGACTATATCAAGAAAGGTAAACAGATTTGGGAGTTTGAAATAGAAGTGGTTGGCAGCATTCCTTCTTAATAAATCAAACAATTAAAAAAAATCAATAACAATTAATATGTACAGATGTGTGTGTGTGTGTGTATATGTGTGTGAGAGTGAGAGTGAGCGAGAGAGAGCTGAAAAAAGGTAAAAGACATAAAAGATAAAAAAAAAAGGTTTGTGCTAGTTAAATTCACAGTATTGTGTGCTTAAAGACGATTGGTACCCAACACAAAGGACACTAAAGCAGTTGGTTAACATGCAAAAGATAGTAGTTAAATAGTTACGCCCCCTGTTGGCCACAGAAAAGAATGCTGCTTAAAAGTTTTTCAAAACTGCCATCACTAATTAGCAACATTCACTTCCAAAGTACAGGTTGATACATGTTTAAGACCCCCTCAAAAAGCAAAGGCGTTTCCTCTAATAGTCATTGTCTAAGCCATTTTTATAACTTTTTACAACTTGGCTGGAGTACAGCTGCTGGCTATTCCAAGGTCAACAACCCTTACTGACTTTTGAACAACTGCCAACATACCTTCTTTTGAGTAAGTACGTGTGTTGGAAATAGTTGAGTTAGTAGCTTAGCTTGCTTTGTAAAATACTGGTTTTCAAAGAAAATCATTTGTATTTGATTGAATAGCATTCATTTGATGCTGTCATGAATTTGGAACAGCACCACAGGAGGGAAAGATCCTGAACAGTCACACATAAAAGCACAAAGAAGCAAGGCCAGTTCTGAAAAGATTTGGGGAAAAAAGCAGTAAGTGAACAGACTTGGCCTGTGCATTTTCAACTGACCTTCAGGGGACAAAACCCCCAAACATTTCAGATAAGCAGAGACAGCACAGGTCAAAGAATTTGTTTGGGCGTCTTCCATGGTGCCCTGGCACTGGGACTTAGGGCTTAGCACATATACGTCTGTTACAGGGTGAGGAAAACTGGACATCTTTGTAGAATATTCTTCCAGATGTCAAAAACAACAGACAAAGCCACCACTTTCACAAATCTCCTGGGACCCTCCTACACTGTGATTATTACTTGTCATATTAAATATGAAGACAACACAGATCTAGGGCCCTATTTAAATGATACATAGCACGTGGTGTATGGTGACAGCGCCAGTTGTAGTGTCCAACTCCACACCACAACAAATGAGTTCTCCCATTTGGAAGACCTGCTCCCACACTGAAAGTGACGCTGAGCAGCATCAGCTTTCCAGGTGATTTCTTCATCATGTGTTGTATCATTGTAAGAGTGTTTTCTTTCATTATTTCTTTAAAGATTAGAGAGGCTGCTTGCAGTAATTGCAATAAATATCAGAAACAAAACGACAAAGTATAGTTGTAAAGTCAACAGGACAGAGGAAATTTCTGGGGAAACACAATGAACCTTTAAACTAATTAAATATCTTTGAACAGCTTTAGACCACACTTCATTTTAAGATCAACACCACTGGACACACAGAAGGGCCCAGTAAATTTGCTTCTTACACAATGTGCACAGTGGAATTGAAACCAATGTTTTAGTTGGAAACTAGCAATCACAGTGAAAT
>JBAJHX010000051.1:482840-502627 GCA_037176925.1 Amniataba percoides
ACCTAGGCCACTTGCACACTGTGCAGTTTAAATGATAGCGAGGAGGTGAAATGATAAATAATGTACATGAATTGATTGAGAGGAATTCCACACTTGTCGATGACTTTAAATAACTTATCATATTCCAATCAATACTGCTGTGAGGGAGAGTCTCCCCTGGTTTTCCTCACACTCTGGACACACTGAGCTCCCTCTGAAACAAATCAATGCTGGTCACTCAAGGCCTTGCTTCTATTGAATCATTAGCTCAGATTTAACAAGGGCATCAGTGCTAAACAAGTGTTATCTCTCACCATTTAGGCTAAACGTCTCACATTAAGGGTGGAAAGTAAGCTAACACTGCATTTTTTCCCCATTTGCAGTTCACCTCAGATCTAGAATTATAAGAGTGACAAATGAATTCATGACAGGCTCTCTACACAGTGAAACAAATTAGATAAAACAAAATGTGATTAGAAATTTATGTGAAATTAATTTTATTGTGGAGTGGTAAGAGGATGTTTAGGAGATAGTTACTGGCAGTAGCTCATATTTTCTGATAGTCATTCTAACCACATTTGAAAAATTAATACGTTTTTCTAGTTTTGGTTTTTAGGAAAGAGCTACAGGCACTTTCTGTGTATATGAAACCTCCAGTACACATAATCAATAAAAACAAGGCATTTTCAATGCTGGTATAAGTAGGGTAGGATTTATGAAAAGGAAATTAGGGGTGGCATTGGGATGGTGGTTTTGGTTTACTTGAAAATAAAATCACAACCCACTGTGGGCACATATATACTATGATGTCTGTGAAGCTATGTCTTGCAGCTGTTGCTGTATAGAATAAGTTTGAAATTTGAATAAAACATTATGAAACTTGAACTTAACCACTGCATATTCAGGAATGTGTTAACTGATCATTAAACTATGCAGTATTTTAACTATCATGCCTTGTCCTTTTCTCATGTTGACACATGGGGATGCAATAAACTGTAATGCAACAAGATGTTCTATCTTTTTTCCTGGTAGTCAGTACTTAGAGTAGTAAGTACAGTTTATTTTAAAAAGGAACCTTTTAGAGATGGAATTTACTTAAACCATACCAATATTTCAATACTGTTGCCTGTTGGTCAGTACAATGGTCCCTTGGTACATTTACCGGAGCCAGCTAACACAGCAATGAAGCAATGTGATTATCTTAATCCAGCTCTTGATCAGAGATTGGTGGTGATGGTTAAAGATCACTGACAACTAAACAGACGTGTCTGGATTGCTGGGGTGAAGCCATTTTTATAATAGAGTGAGGGGAATTTAAAGTGTTATGCTCAGGAGATTGTTCTTTTTCAAACATGGTCTCCTGACCCTGATTCCATGGCAAACATCCAGCAATGTTACAGATTTCTGTATACAAGACTACATCTCTAAATCTTCTGTAAAATCAATGTGACTGTGTGCATAGATCTATTAATCTAGAAAAGACACAGCCCAAAGAACAAATAATAATAATTACAATACGCATGCATATTTATACAGGAAATGTAATGATCATACCTTGCAATAAGAAAAAATGCAAGTTGAAAGGCTAACTGTGTGTGTATCTGTGTGTGAGTGTCTGTCATGGGGCTGTTGCCACCTTATCCCTATCAAGGGGAGAAAAGGCATGTGGGAGGTGGAAAGAGTTTGAGCGAGGCTATTATCACTGTGCTTCCATCTGGTTGAAAGAAAAAGAGGATTATCATCTTCGTATTCCTCCAGAGCAACTTTCCCACTTTTCAGCCACCATAAGAGACATTAAATTTCCTGTGATAATGGTGTTGATGCTGTTGCATAAGAGTAAGGCACAGGGAATGCATGGATTAGGGACCCTCTTAGCTGCTGAATGGTGCATTAAAGCGATTTCACTGGTTTGTGTTTAAATCAGTCAAGTTCATCCACTTAGTCGTCTCCTGTGTTTGATTTATTAGACTTATTCATTCATTTGTATGTTTTGTAGTTGTTAGTTGTGTGTATAATGAGTAGTTGGAAAAACATTTTTACTTTTCTTATAAAAAATGTGAAAGTGTGATTTGTGTGTTTGAAGTGATGGTCACTGTTTATGAGTTAAGAATTTACTAGCAACCTCCAGAACTGAGACTGGATTAATAACTGCCTGTCTTCAGTGTCATTAAAAATTGGTAATTGGTAAAAGATAATACATGCTGCTCTAAAACAAGCAGGGCTTTTTTTCCCCACAATGACTGATTTCTATTGCAGCCCCCATCAATTATTTAGATGGAAAGCAGCCACTGAAAAAACAATGATGCATAGAGAGCACACAATCAGGGACAATTCCAGTCAGTATGATTCACATTACAAAGCCACTCACATAATAAATAAATACATTTTGTCATAAAAAAGCTCTCCCTGAAAACTTTCTTCCTCACTCTGTCTCTCTCTCACACACACTTGTGTAGCCATCTTACCCTGCACCAGAGTATAGAAGGAGTCTATTGATGACAGGTTGGTTGTTATGGAAACGTCCTCATCCCTCCCTGACGTCTCAACATCCACAGCAACAGCCCCTGATGACATGTCGCCGTGGAGATTGGTCACCACACCGGTGGGGAAGGTCACATTAGTCAGACGACCCTCGCTGTCATAGCTACAAGGACAGCAAAGGTGCAGGGAGAGAGGAATAAAGGGACATTAGTTGCCATTAGTGTAATATACTGTATGGATACGTGAATCTACATTTCAAACACGCACAAATCTGCACACACACACACACTCTGCTGTGACCATTTTCTTACAGGTGAATGTAACAGAGCTGGCACTGCATCTACCCAGCACAAAGTAGAGATAATAATGAATTAGAGAAATTAGAGAAAGTGGATTTTAAGTTCAGCGAATTTCTGGTAAGTCATGAAAGTAGTCTGTGTCTTATATGTCTTATTATTCTGTTACTTGTCAAAGGTAGTTGTTCCGAGTCCACCTCTTGTACAAAAGCTTGTGTTAAGACATTTCCACTGAGTGGAGAAATGACTGAATATATGTTCAATTCAGTGAGTTCAGCTTGACACCAGTTGATGATGTTGACTGCTCTGAGCAGGATCATATCAAGTGATGCTATTCTTTTACAAGTGTGGAATTTGTTCTATCAAATTCATTAAGAGTTAATACACTTGTGAATGTACTTGTAGATAGCCTTTGAAATAAATAATCCTGCATAATACTTTCCATCCACCAGCACACAGCAGTAAAGGCATATACTCAAACACAAAAATGCTGCTTACTCATAGAAGGTAGTCCAGCCTATTTGAATGCTCTTGGTTGCCAGCAATCCGCTGTTCCCATGGTAACTAAACAAGACCAGTTCCTGACCCTGAGCTGTGAGAGACTTCAGACCTCCGTTAGTCCCGATGGTAAGCCAGATGACCTATACACACACAAAAACACACACCACAAGCAAAAAGGGTTACATACAATCTACCAGCTGTATTACTTCATATCAGCTATTGCCTGAGACACTAAACATCTGGATATATTATTTTGATAAATATATTTAAATATCATGGTTTGGAGTTTTAAGAAAAACCCTTCTGAGAAGCAACACTATTTAAATTGATGACAAATCAGTTTTGTGAAAATCCTTGTCATGTTGTGACAAATAACTGGCCGGTAAAGCCCAAGTTGGTGGAAACCCTTGTTAAAAAAACCCTGCATATGAAAGTTAATTTAGCCAAGTTAGATTCTGTAGCAAAACAAAAGAGTCGCTGATCTTACCTGATTGTCCGGGGCGACCACGCGTACAGGCATCCTGTTAGTATCTCTGCGGATACGGAGGGTGTTCCCACTGCTGTCTGTCACTGCAGTCACATCCTCCTCATTGCTGCGGGAGGAAAATAACAGTGATATTATAGAAAAAAAGTTAGAAAAGGAGAGACAACAGTAGAGTGCAGAAGATAAATTAACCAAATAGGTAGAAAAAAAAACAAAAGATAATTTCTTACTGCTATGTAAATTGTTATTGTAATTGCAAGTGATGTCTTGCAAATCAGTCATCCTCATTATAAAATGACACATTTTTCTTCAAAGCACTTGTGTTCATACCCCCACACGCACCTGTAGCTGAAATTGTATTTGTAGTCTCCAGTGACCAGAGACATGGTGAACTGGTGGGTCCCGTTTGCATCAAACACATAGAGCTCTTGAGAGGCTGGAGAAGCCACTTCATATGAGCTGGGACCCGAAGCCAGAGAGCCTGAAGATAAACAGACAAATAGATAGACAGGTTGATTTCCCACTTCTGATTTCTATTTATTTTATTTGCTATTATCATTTCTTTTCTTTACTAAGCTTTATTAAACTGTATCTTCCAAGCACCCATTACAATTATCTATGCGTTGTAACAGCCTCTTATAGGTATGTAACCACTTGTGGCACTTCTTGTGTACAATGCCATAATCTATATAATAATTTTGTTTTTGAAACAGCCTGTGAGACTTTGTGAGCCCATACACATCAGTTTGGTCTGATGTATTTAGACTTATGTAAAAGCACAATCAGTGGTTGGTGTATATCATCCTTTCTGCCCCTTCCATGTGTCCCTCATGTCATGTAACAGAATACATCATGGTCTGCATTCGATTGTTAACATCCCAAACATGCCATAAACTGTACTAAGATGTCACAACTGCAATGCTGATGTACCAACATGTTATTTTATTTATCTTTTACTTTATTTCAATTTCAATTTCCTCTCCCAAATAAAAAGTTGGGGAACATAAAGAACTGGAAAGAGCAGTTGCCAGCTAGTGCTATCAGCACATGTCTAACCATGACCTGTGAACTTTACTTACTCCTGCCACATCGGTATCCATTTTTATCCTTTCCCCGGGGGAGTCATCCCAAAGGGATCAATAAAGTCTAGTCTAAGTCTAGTTTATCCTTATTCTCCTGGACCTACCTGCAGTCTTTGAAACACTGTGAAAACACAGTATCTACTGGTCTACTAAATGTCCACATGGTTTGAAACACAACAGGATCGACCAATAAAGCGATCTAAAAAGAGTAATCAGGTTACAGCCCATTAGAGAGCTGACTGTAAAGCATATGGTGCATATACATAAATATTATACTGACCTCTTAGTCATAAAAATAAAAATGTATTAAAAACTTTTAAAAAAGCAACATGAATCTATGAAAACTGTTTCTTTTTTTTTTTATGTTCCATTTTTGTGTCATCAGGTCTCCTGAAAGCTGCTAAAAACAGTATATATATATTAATGTTACCTTTTAACTTTTTAAATACCATTTGACCATTTAAAGTTTAAAATGAGTGGGTCCACTGTGGATGGGTTTGTACTGTCCACACATACCAGTAGGTGGTTGGTTGCGGCGTATGGCTCGAATCCGGATGTTTCCAAGATCAGCCACATACAGCGTCCCGTCCGGAGACACCACCAAAGAGGAAGGACAATTAAGTCTTGCATCTTTAGCATAGCCGTCTCCTGTTTGATAGCAGTCACAGTTGGCATCATTCTGTAAGATGGAGGAGGGCAGGGAGTAGGAGAAGAAATGTAGCAAACACACATGACAAAGACAAAGAAATCAATGAAGAAAAGAGAATAAAAAAATTAATAATCTAACGGTATGTTTTACGGAGAGTAAAAAAAGACAGTGGGGGCCAGCAAAAAAGGGTTTTTATACTACTATGTTATTAGCAGATTTACACTGAGCAGATACTTCCTGTAGTAATATCATTATATCATCACTGAATCATTGTACTGTATTGTATTACATTCACATCATTTTTTGACCACATTACATTTTGGACATAGGTAGAAAGGTGAGCTGATGGACAAGACAACTGTAGTGTGACAAGGGAATCGAGATAAATGTTACCAGGACTTGGCATTAGAACCCACCAACTACCGTATTTTCCGCACTTTGGAGCGCACTGGATTATAAGGATTTTAAGTGCCCCTTGTAGTCCGGAAAATACGGTAAATGTAGGAAGAATCTGTGATACCACAGTCACTAGTCGTGGCATACAAACAAACATATAATGCTGCCAGAGCGCACTGCTTTTTCTACTAATACATGGTAAACTGAAAATGGCACTCTGGACTGGAGTAGCTGTGGTGTAGTACCTTGCAGTCACAGTCAGATGGTGCTCCAGCTAGATGGGTAATTTCTCCATCAGTCGACACCTAATGGGGTAATTTCCAGATATATGCATTTAAAAAAACTGTGAAACAGATATCAACAGCAAACTAAAAACCACCTGCTCTTTCACAGAAAACTAATTCAGTTACATCATCTGACCTGCACTTAGGGTTCAAATTATACCTGCGGCATTTGTTACACTTCATTGTAGTACTCTAAATAGACGTGCTCTAAAAATAGTATAAAATAAATAATACAGTCACACAGGTTGATAATAATGGAATGCTTTTTTGTAATCTGAAAAATGTGCCCTGAAGATTACCTGTCGAATGCGATGTATTTTCTTCTCATCAGTCTCTGCGATGTAGAGAACGCCGCTGTATGACAAGGCAATGGCCGTAGCTCCTTCTAGCATGGTTTGCACGGCTCTCTTCCCCATTGTATATTCTATTCCAGGCACCTGGCAGTGCATGGGACGACCTGACACAATACGAACCTGAACACACACACACAGATATAATTCATAATGATTAAGTAACACCTCCTATTTTTTTTTTTGGCAAAGTGGGATGAAGTATTTCATTTATTGCTATGTTTGTCTGGCAACTTGAAAAAAAAAGACAATTTATTCAAGTGTGTGTGTATAGATGATACCTGTCTATTTTCAGTGATCTGCAGCACAACGTTGTTGTCCAGGACGTAGATGGAGTTATCCATGGGATTGATGGCTAGATCTGTGGGCCATTCCAAACGAACCTACAGAGATGACAGAGGACAGAGAGATCCATTTCATATGCTGCTTGGACTCTATAGTTTCTAGTTTGTATCGTAACTATTCTGTATTTTTTATCTCACTCTACT
Organism: Amniataba percoides; assembly: GCA_037176925.1. Classification (NCBI taxonomy): domain Eukaryota; kingdom Metazoa; phylum Chordata; class Actinopteri; order Centrarchiformes; family Terapontidae; genus Amniataba; species Amniataba percoides. The sequence continues at coordinate 489,831 of JBAJHX010000051.1, forward strand.
GATTCTAATACAGTACTGATACACAGTGTATTTCCTGGCTAAATCCTGCCTAGAGTGACCTCTGGGAGGAAAGGATCAGAGCTAGTGGCCTATTAGTACTGTTAATAATTTGTACTGATAATGAGAGAGTTTTAAAAATAATGCCCATAAAGTACAACTAACCCTAACCCTGGTTGAGTGAGAACAGAAGTCACTTTCCTTGTCGTCAGACAGTCAGTTGAAATTAATCAAAATGTGGGTGGTACTTAGTGCTATTTTACTAACTACAGTCAAATTTACTGATGACTGATGAAGAATTTGTAAAAATAAATGAAAAATGTTACAAAACCCAGCCATACAAGACATCATAACTCTCAGTTCTAACCCATTTAATTTACTGATTCTTCTACAATGTCTATACCCATAATATGGGCTAATGATGTTGTTATTGGTGTAAAAACCTACATGACATGATTTTTTTAACTGATAGTGTCTACGATTTTAGTCAGACCTCCACTGCTAAAGTTAACTGGGGGAAAAGTGAAGCTCTGTCTGCTGCTGTGTGAGTCTCCTCAGTGAGGCTCATCAATAACATGCTGAGTGTGGAGAGACCAGGTCTCACCAGAGGAACGCTCCAGCATTATTTTTATGTATGAAGGTCTTTTAATGCACAGTGACTCAGATCCTTTCCCTGTAGAGAGCCTGGATCCAGATTTTCTAGACTGTTGTGGCTGTTTTTTAGAGCATGGTGTGTCAGGACCCACACGTCTCACAGACACTGTGGGTAAAACTTTGTACAAGTGGTACAAGTTTGGTCAAAGTGATCTGCAGAGACAAAGTGAAAGGTAGGACTTACAGTGGAGGCTTTTACATGTAGCTGTTGATGTGCAATGCTTTTGTGTCCATTTTAACCCCCCGTGTTGATGAGAGGTATCTGTTCTGTTCAGAGAAACTGTATTTCACTGTTTTATGGACTGCAGCAGGCTCAAGGACAGTTCTGCTTTTAGAGAGGCTGTTTTATCTGTTTGGGGATTTTTTTTTTTTACAAAACATGTGCTCATCATAAGTGGCAAATATAAAATGAAAGAAAGTGTCAGCTGCTAAATTTCCTCCTGGGTCTGGCCAAGATGGCCCTTAAGCTGACTTGGAGGAGAAAGATGGAGAGACCCTCAGACTGCGAGGCAGAGACAGTTTTAATCAGAATGACAAAGAGCAGGATACATGCTGACTTAACCTTCTACAGTCTGATGAAGGATTTAGAGTATTTTGAGAAGGTCTGGTGTGTAAATCAAATTTCTTTATTTAAAGTCCAAAATCACAAACATTGTTTGCCTTGGAGGCTTTACAATCTGTACAGTTGTGACACCCTCTATCCTTAGACTGACAACTGGGTCAATAAAAACTTTTAAAAAACTTATAAAGACAAGAAAAAGAAGAAACCATAGGAAGAGCCACAAATGAGGGATCCCTCTCCCTGGGATGGACAGATGTGATGAGAACATCATCATCAAATGGGGCTCTGTGTTTAGTGAAAGAAAATAAGCTGCCGTTTGGGCATTTATTGGTTTAATGTGTGTCTGTAAGTTTAAACGTGTATTTGTCCATCTATCCTTAGTATATGTACCTTATATGTGTGTGAGTGTATGGATGCATACATGTTTGTTTTATCTCTGTGTGCTTATGCAGTTAGATGTCTCTATGTATTTTTCTTTATTTACGTATTTTATATATCTACTTATTTAATTTGCTTATTGTTATCATTAGCATGTTACCTGTCTGATATGCATGCTGGTATCGCAGGTCAAAGGTCGTGCTGACGTCAAGTCATTACTGCCTAGAACTGTGGAGATGATTCCATTACGATCAACTTTCCTGATCATGGTCCCGTCCACAAAGTAGATCAATCCGTTTCTGTCAACCGCAATTCCTGTATGAGGCAGAAACAAAGACACACACACAAAACACACACAAAATTCAGCACATTGTTATCCAGTTGATTCATAATACATCAACTTCAGGATTTCAAAGAAAAAAATGCAGTTTAGGTAATTCTCTTTTTGGGACTCAGCTGAAAGAGATGCATCCAAAAAAACAACACAGTAATGAAAAACTGTTGAAAGTGCAGTTAAGTCAACCAGTATTAATATATGAATAAATAAAATAAATAAATATATATAAATAAAATAATTAAAAATCTGCTAAAAAGCAGCTAATCAGAATGAATAAAGAAATATGTAAATGTTGAATAAAACTACATCAAATCCAAAAAATATACTGAGATGTTGGACTTAGTATAGGATATTGTATATCCATATCTAAATAGATTTACTCTGCCATGCTTGAAGATCTTGATTGTAATGAAGCTGTGAGGAGCTGCATAGAAACTACAAGTAAGGTTTGAGTTTTACTCATATTTTTGTGGAGCAACCATACATGAACAGATCTCAAAACATCAGAACTAATTATATTAACAACACATTGGCTTCCTGAGTGTATACTCCCCTCAAACATCATTCTAGAAGGATACATGAGATTGTAGTGTAAAAAACTGTCATCATACCGTCTAATTCCAATGGCTAAGATGTCCCTGTGGCTCCAAATGTGCCATCTCCTCCCATGCTTATTTAATAGAAAACACTCTCTGTGAGAGTGAGGAGGTTCAGACCCTCTTGCACCTGTTTCTTTTTAGGGACACAGATTGTTCTCTGATTCAGCACACTGTCACAGTGCTGGAGAGTAAAGTGCTTTTAAAGGGCACAGAATGGCGCGATCTGATTGTTCCTGACTGGACCAACTTATAACATACCCAGCTGTCTTCCCAGTTGCCCTTACTATTGTTATGTGAGCCTCTGACCAAAGAAATAATGGATGTTTTAACACTGTGAACCATTACGGTGACAATTTATCTACATTTTAATACACTAAATATTCAGAATCGTATTCCCTACAACAAGGAATGATAAAAGAAACAACAAAAACTTTTTGGATCCTATTTAAACAGGACTAAACAATTACCAAGGTACACTTGTGAACTGTGAAATGTGAATTCACACTGGCCACGTAAGCTCATTTAAAGTAAAATTGTGAAGGTAAATAAAAATAAAAGAGAACAACTCATATCTAGGCACTAAAAAGTGAAGCAAAGAGATAAACAGAGCTAAAATGTTAATTAAGTGAAATTCTCATGCTTGATACTAATAACAGGAGATTACACCACAGTCCAATGAAATAACTATTATAATGTTTGGACAGTGAGTCATTTATTCATCATTTCCACATTGAGAAAGATGACAATGCATTGCAAGTTATCTCGCAAATCATTTGACTAGGATTAAAATATTCTAATCACAGAGGGGATTTTCTGAAGCTATTTTTTAATAAATATTTTCCATGCTGATTAATGATTAATGAATGATTAAGTTGAGATGATGCAACTGTTTACACTAAAACCTCTTTCAGAGGGTCCAACACATTCAAGAGACATACAATGATATAAAATAAAACTATAGATCGTAGATCCCATACACCCCACCTCCCAGGCAGTGCACATTTGTGTATTATTTGCACAGTTTCAAGGGTTTCTAACATTTCAGGACTGAAATGCAGTTCAACAAATTCTTATGGGAGACAACTGGTGGAATTCTTACACAAGTGCGTGGGCCATTTTGGACCAATTTCCAACTCTGAGACATGAAAAACATGTTGAAAAATTAGGAGTGAGTGTATAGATCAGACTTTGACCTGTACACTCACACTTTGTGTATTCACCTTTAGGCCCCAGAAGCTGTGCTTCTGTAGCTTTTCTTCCATCTCCGCATCGTGCTTCATCAAAGGGAGGACACTGTTCACCTGTACCAGCCACCACTTCTCCATTACCTGAAGAACACACATGCATTATTTCATTCACACTTAATTATATTTCAGATATAATATTGCATTATCAATCTTTAATCTTCCCCTGCCATACTATAGTAGTTCTAGTTGAACATGTGTAGAAAACTGCACTAAAGTCAACAATAGCAAAATGTGTGCTTCCAGAGTGCATGCTTACTGATGAGGTCTCGGGCACCACTCAGCATCTTAGGTCGGTAGATTCGTCGTGAGTTAGTGTCGGACACATAGAGCTGCCCTGTCACTGGATCGGTGGCTAGATAGTAACGGTGAGCAGGATTGTTGCTGTGTTGGAGAAAAAGAGAGTGGGTAACAAAAAGAACTGGTTAAGGCATGAAATACATTTAATAGTAATGAAGATTTTTCACATTTAAAGAAATACAAATAGTCCTTAATAGCAACACGAAACATATGCATGTGTCATTGGAGAATGTGAAGCTGTGTCTTACTATTTCTATGTACATGTTTTCAATTATTTTCCCTTAGTAAGTATAGGTGTCATATACAGAAGTGGGAGGGTATGCAAGTGCCTTCATATTGCATGTGTCTGAGCAGGCACTTTATGATGCCTGCCACAATGTCACATGAAATCCATCACACACACACACATACAGTGCAAGTCAACACGCCTCTGGCCATAAGTAGTTGGTGATAATCAGCAGATGATCACAGGTTGTTAATTAAGACAGCTAAAAATAGACTGTGTGTGTGTGTGAGACTTTTTTTTGCTGTACTTGTGAGTCCCAGACGTGCTGATAAGCATGCTCTTTTGTGCACCACAGTCAAAGTCTTCACAACTACCACAAAAATCTAGAAACCCATCCAGTAGAGAACTGAATGAAATCCAGTGAATCATTTGACCTGCTGGCTCTCTCATAATACAGTGTGAAGACAGTCTCTCTGTTTCCATCTGTCAGCAAGACCCATGCTTTTAATTAAACACAAAGACAGTCTGATGATTCTGCCTCCACTTGAATAATTCATAATAATATAGCTATAATAACTTAGATTCTAAGCAATTTATGAGGCTTTAAATTCCCTTGTGCCAACAACTTGTGTGGCTGTTTTGAACACAAAGTCTACTTAAGAACTGCATCAGAGTCTCAGTGTGTGTGTGTGTGTGTGTGTGTGTGTGTGTGTTTGTGTGTGTTTAACAGTCTGAAACAGCCTGAGGCTGAACTTGACATGGAGGTCACTTGATTATTTAAACATGCAGGATATATTAAAAGAGGTGGCTGCACATAAAATAGACAACAGCAAGGCAGCAGGAGAAAGACAAGAGAAAGTAAAAAGGAGTAGTGAGGAGGGACGGGTGGTTGAAAAAGGAGAGAAAAATGAAGGGTGAGACTGAGAGAAGAGGAAAGAACTGATAACTCAAGCAGGAGGGGAAAGAGTGAAACAATAACAATATATAAAGACAGATTATTGTGTTTTTTTAAAAAAAAAGTCAAAATTAATTTAAATCTATATTTGGATGAGTGGGAAAAATAAATCCAATCTTTGTGTCTTGCTGCTCTGTATGTGTACAAGGAGATGCAGAAGAAAAGTTGCTGGGCTCTACATCACTTTGAGAAAGGAGGGGAGAGCAAAGGAGGAAAGGAGGGGATGAGACAGAGCGACAAAACCTAATGTATCGGCCCAAATCACAAAGAGATACAGAAAGGAGGCTGGGACAGTAAATTTGATGGTGGCTGTGCAGTGGGTCACACTGATCATGACGAGGTTCACCTGATATCTGCATACATGCAGAATTAAAACGATGTAAACCTGTTGTGAGGCCATAAGAGCAATGAAACATTAAAGCTATGGAAGATCTTTGAGCATGCTTGGACTGTACTGACTGGATTGTTTTCAGAACTGCTATCACAGAGTACGCTAATCCCTCGCTATATCACCCTTCGATCACTATATCTTTATTCACTATACATATACACAGATTTTTCTCTGGTTCACAGATTTGGCGCGTTTATGTGTCCTGGACGCTGATTGGCTCAGCGAAGGAGAGCAGCATTAGATTCTGCTTTGTGTTAGTCATCATCTTGTCTCGCTCATTCAGCATCAACATGTTTTACTGTGTGAAGTGTGAACTTTTGTGCTGTTTTGTGCATATGTTTGTTTATTACAATGTGTTTAAAACTGTATTATGTATTATATAAAACTCCTCAATGATGTACAATACATATATGTGTGTGTAGTACATAAACAGTGTGTTTACATACATAACATAAAGGAATCTTACCTAATATGTAAAAGAATATAAAGGGTTTATACTGTATAACTGGTGGGACATGTTTATTAGAGTGTGGGAGGGTTTATAAAGGCTTAAAATAACCATATAATCATATGGTTTCTACTTTGCAGATTTTCATCTTTAGGAGACATTTAGGAGGGATCACTGTACACAGAGGCTTTGATGACACTGGTCCATTAACAACGATGCCTGGCCAACTAACAGAATGAGTTCTTCTGCCACTCAGAAACAAAATGGGACAGTCCTAACACCAACACCATCCACCAGCTCCACCTCTCCACCTCAGCAGAAGACAGGGCCCCTCCACAGCTGCCAAACTCAGCAGGGCCCCTCCTCTTCTACCACAGTGACGACTCCCTCCACCTTGGAGAACATATCGGGATTTTCAAGAGGCAGAACAGCCACATCAAAAACAGCTGGGCCAGACTGTGTCTTGCCATCAACCCTGAAGCTCTGTGCTGATCAGCTGTCTTTGGAATTCACAGATATCTTCATCAACTCAGTGGAGACAGGTCATCTGCCAGCCTTCGTTAAAACCTCCATCATGATCCACTTGCTACAGTACTTTGGACCACAGGGCCCACTCCTGGTCCACACCTTCCATCCATCCATTTTCAACCCGCTTTATCCTGAGCATAGGGTCACGGGGGTGCTGGAGCCCAGCTATCTTAGGGTGAGAGATAGCCGGGTTAGGCTATAAATCCCAAATTTGGTGTGGATGAGGAGTCTGAATAGCTAAAGTGCCTGAGGATTCCTGTTGCCAGTGGGTGGGGCTATGATTCTGACTCAATATTGGCATGGAGATGTCAGACCTGGCGTTATTATCAAGACATACGATATCTTGGGCTACTTCATTGGAATTTTGTTGAGGGTGCTATTGAGCCCCATTGCCAGACTCAAGCCCATGACCCAAATCAGAATACAGTTTATACGTCTTCTCAGATGTGTACCAGGTTCCCACAAACCCTAACCCTCATTGTCTAGTTGATATAATACAAACTTAGCCTAAGGATGTCAGTATATTCAGGTCTGAAAGCTGCTAGGAATTCGTAACAGTGTGTCTTATTATGAAGAAGAGAGAGGAGCAGTTGAAATATGAAGACAAGAGTCTGGTGTCTCAACAAGCATAAATGGACAGTGACATGAAAAGGGCGTTAAAATGATTAGTGATTCTTACCTATGTCTGAAATCTTTGTTTCTTTAATACAGAACAAGCAAAGGAATGAAAACAGAGAGGAAATAAAGAGTTAGTAGACAGACTGATTTCTAATAGGTACAGAAATCCTGAAAAGTTAAATTTACTGGGGGAAAAATGGACCCATTAGAAGCTGAAGTCAATATTCAGACACTGAAACATGCTTCACAGAAGTTAGCAAGAAGAAAGATTTCAGATGGCTGTTAGGCAAGGAGGTGTGCCAGAATCATGTTTCCAGATTCAGAGCACTAATCTAGTTTTCCTCTAATCTCAGTCCAGAGGGTTCTTGTATCTTTTAACACTTTGGCTAGACAGTATGTACTTGAATATTAATGAATTTGATAGCAAAGTGTCTGATCTGGCCATTCATCTCTCCCTCTCTTCCTTTAAGTTTTCAGCAATGTTTCACAGTTATTCTTCACCAATGATGCAGAACTGAAAAGCTGAATGCAGGAAGGACTGATACTTTGAAAAGCTGTGACAGAGAGACAAATTCAATTAATAACCAAGGACTCTCGGGAGATTCACTTCATTTTCATGAATCCACCAACATTCATGTATTTTCATTGACCCTGGAAACCAGTTAACCTAAATGAATTGGTTTTGGCTATGCTGTACTGTAAAATGAGTTGTCTCAGTAAGCCCTTTACCTCTATGACATTCGGAGAAGCATTCTCTGTATTAGATTTAAATCCCTGATCCTGCCACAGCAGTGGTGGCAAGCAGCCGTCCTCCCTCCCTCTTACCTCAGTTCCATAACACTGGTAACATTGCCAGAAGGGAAGATCCTCCTGATGTAGTTGAAGTCTCCAACGAAGATGCTGCCATCTGCTCCACAGGCCAGAGCCAGAGGCGCCAACAGCTTGTTGCCCTCCGCCTGCCCATTACAGCTGGGGCAGGAGATGCTGCGGCGACGTCCATTTCCTAGGACAGGATGTCAAAGTCTGTTTTTATTCACTGCAACAGTTGGTGTCTTCTCCACAAAACAAACTTGTTGGGGGCTCCCTACATATTGTGTTTTCAGCCAGGAATGTTTATTTTACATGGCCCTGACAAAATGTGGAAACCCAAAAGTAGAGTTAGTGCTGACATTCCAGATTTGGAGAAAAAGCTGTAGTTCATCACTAGCTTTTTTGACAAAAAGCTTTTTTGACAAAAAGCTTTTTTGACATTCATACAACATGTCAAGATTGATTTTTTCTACAGATTGAGATTGCTTTCTTGGTAAATGGACAGAGAAACTATACAAAGAAAGAGCATTAAATTTGTGCGTTACAAATTATGATTTTAAAAAATATTGTTCTCTGTGCAATTTCTAGTAATATTCAGCTGAATCAGGTATTTCTCAGTTCGACGACAGCACCTTCCAAGAGAAATAAGAGGACTGGAGCACACTGATATCAAGTTAGATGTTTATCAGCAAACCAAACACAAGAAAAACAGAACAACAAAAAAAAACACTTGACAGGATGGACATGGAGTTTTTCCCCATTTTAAGTTGGAAAAGTACTCTGACCAAACAAAAGTCTCATATCTCATAGCCACAGCTACCAAATAGCCACAGAAGGTGTTTTTTCTGGGCTCCATCATTGGAGCAAGTCTAAACAAAGTTCTATGACATGTTCAATGTTTGTCATACATGTTTTGGCATTGAAAGCCCGATCTAGTCACAAATATTTTAATTTGTACTTACCCATGATACTGCTGATGACAGGGGGCTGCTGGGAAATGAAAATATTTTCACCATTGCCCTTGTACAGTATACCTGTCGGAGAGAGGGTGTAAAGATAAGAAAAAGATCTAGACAGTATAGAGATCCAGTAGAAAGAAAATATGGTTGATGTGAGAGCTGTCATTCCAATATGAAGTCAAATCTGGGACCCATTTTGTGCTGGTTGTATTAAGCTTAGCTTGTTAAAACTGTGCAAATAGGCAGGGTGGTCTGCATGACCACTCATCAGTATCCCAGCTGAGGGTGATGCTATGGTGTCATCAGCAATGTTCAGGTGAGGTGCAATCGTTTATGCCACCCCCCTTGATGATGTACTGAATACAGATCTGCCTTTCAATGTCTCAAAGCACCATGTGTGGAGTGCATTTATCTATGCACCATGTGTGGAGTGCATTTATCTATGCAAGAGGAGCAGTGACTAATGGTAGCTGAAACTGCTTCCTGACACCATGTGTGAACATTTTACTTCAAGTTTGTCTACTGCAGTTGGACATTTTCATTGAACCAGTGTGCCTGAAACCAGTTGTTCTCATTACATTTGATAATGATGAGCAGGGCTTTCCCACGCAGAGCCTTCTTCTAATGTTAGTTACAATGAACAAGATTTCAGATTTCTTTAAAGATACAACAGGACTTTATTTCTGGGGTGACAGTGATAAAGTTGCAGTTACTGTTTACTCTTTCTGTTTCATTTGACATGTTTACTGTCATAACATTCTTGCTTTTTATAAGTGTAATGATTAATTAAAAACAAAGCACGGATAACTAAGAATTTGTTGTCCACAGCATCCACAAATTTTCTACTTTTACTTGACTATTATACAGTCATGAAAAATATAGAATACCAAATGAAATCCTTTGGACATTTGACACAGCTTTCACAAGAGAGACAGGATTGATGGAAAACTGGATTTGTCAGAATTTCTTTGATCTGATTTGAAAGATAATGTTAATGGACATAAATAGTTAAGTTACAAACTATGTCTATTTGTTTGCTGAACTTTATGAACATATGCAGTCTTGTGATGAAGTTAATATGAGTGAAGGATTAGAAGATGAACAGAAGAAAAGAGGGGGTTGTACTTTCTCAAAGTGAGACATCAAAAAGGAACAGCCTGTGTTGAGCTGAATTATTGAAAGTGCTGCCATCTTGGATACCAGCCCACATGAGGCTCCATCCATCCATCCATCCATCCATCCATCCATCCATCCATCCATCCATCCATCCATCAATCCATCAATCCAAAATATTATATATCTACGCATATCAAACAAGGGATAAAACGTATATTGTAGTGCTGAAAAGAATAACAGTAAAAGAGAATCTCAACCAAAAATAATGCTTTCATCACAATTCACAATTTGCCTCAAAGGGTTTTACAAACTGTATGGTATACTCTCTCTTTAGATACTCAGTTCAGACTAGTCCCCTCAGCACACAACAGACTAGCAAACAATGTTAGTCTACACAAATTATGATGGAAAACATCTTACTGTACATAAGGACTGTAAAACATGAAATTAGATTAGATTAGATTAGAATAAAAATGTACTGAAAACTATTCAGTATTAAGAAAACAATTGTCGATGGTAAATTTACCTACTATGTACAGGGCCTAATTATGTACAGTACATGTAAAAGTACAGTAAATGTACACACCCGAGAAAGTCTCTTTGTTCATACATACAGTATGTGTATAGTCTGTCCTATTTATCTGATTTGCCAAAAACATTGAGAATCAAACAGAATTGCTGGCTGTATTATATTTGCTGGCAAATGAAAAGGGAGAAGATGAACGTTTTTGTTAAATGATGAAACCAACAAGAGATTTCAAGACACCACCATAAAAACCATTTTTCACTATCTTTGTCAGTGTTTTTGGTTTCCTTAACATACCCATAAAAATATTAACCTGTTAGCCACCACAAGCAGATATTGTGCAACAAACTGGGCTGGCAATATGAATGTTGTGCTCATTTTAGATACTAACCCTAACCTTCACTAATACATATGCATATGTATGTGTGTGTGTGTGTGTGTGTGTGTATACATATAGAAATATGTATATGTATGAGTGAAGGTTAGGGTTAGTATTTAAAATGAGCACAACATTCACACACACATATATATATGCATTATGTTTCTTTTCATTTTCCCTGAATACATTCCTGTCTGAATTGTTTTCTTGACCAAAGACCACAATACTTCTAAATTTATTCTTTCCATCATTTTGCCACTTCTGAACTTTTGAGTAGCACATTGTGTGTTTGGTGAATTTTTAAGGCCTGAGTATGCTTAAAATGTTTAAATGACAAACAGCCAGACAATAAAAAGCATTAACTCTTTACCTCAATGAACATACTTATATACACACTGCACTAGTGGATAAAACTCATATGCATTTTCTTTACATTAAAATACATATTCCATCAGGAAGGGGGGTGTTTGAACCTAACTTTGAAGCTCTCTTTACTACTACTTATACCACTTTTCACAATCATCAGTGTCTTCAGACAGAGACTGTGCAAAGTTTAAAAGTTTGATTTCTTAGGAGAGATTAGGGAACAGTGTGATGCAGCCAGAGGGATGCAGTGACAGCAGGCTTTTAGACCCATACTGGAACTGTGGTCAGTTAGAGCAGGTAGAAACATTTTTTCTTAAGATGTGGCTGGACAATCACACTGATACTACAATACAATTTTATTGTACATACTACAATAAAATCTTTGAAAGATTCTGTATGAGACACATTCTCACATCCAATATGTTGCCTTAAGGTGCCATCCTCCTTTGTGTTATATGGGGTGAGTGTGTTGATGTTGATGTTGTAGATTCTCTGACAGTACTACAGTCCTGAGCCATTTTTGGAACTTTCCACAATCAACACAGTCAAATATAAGATTCTTCAGTCTCATATTGCTATCAGACCTTAAATCCCGGTTCCCTGTCTGTCCAGATATGTCTATATACTTCTCCTTTCCTCCATCCATCCTTCTCTCCTTCTTTTTGTCTTTCATGTCTCCCTCCATTAGTAGGTGTTGATTGATCAACAGAGGCCGAGCCAGCAGGGTTCCACCCATGCTGGCTACCAGGCACCAGTTATTGCCTGACAGGAAAATGTGTGTGAGTGTTGATGCAGGGTGATGACAGATAGAGAGATAGTGAGAGAGGAGTAGTGTAGAAAAAGAGAAGAACATGCAATTCTGCTGCTGTGTTAAAAGACAGGACAGCCAGCAAGGTTTTATTCCACATGTGTGTCTGCACACACACACAAAAACGTGTGTGCATTGTGCATTTGACCTTCATAACTAAATTTTCAAAACATAGATTCTATTAGCCTTATCACACTAATCTCAGATTGATATAACATTTTGTTTTTCCCCACATCTTTAGTAAAAGTTTCACTTAAATACACTGTACACCAAATGTTCGTCTGCCTCTGATTCAACGGGATGAATCTGCTGTACAGACGCTCATAAGAGAAGACTAGAGCCAACTGTGCCCAAAAACTTCAGGTGGAATCAGCAAAAGATATGCAGGCACTGTCTTAGCTAACCACTGATTCAATGTGGCAGTGCCGTAACAGACACACATAGTGAGTCATTTCAGTACACCAAAACACCATTAAACACAGACACTCGTGTACATACACAATCATGGTAAGAACTCCTTTACTCTTGGATCTCAGTGATAGATGGCTCTTATATCTACGTCCAGTCATACACCTGCACACATACATCAACATCCA
>JBAJHX010000051.1:530436-541278 GCA_037176925.1 Amniataba percoides
GTGACTGTGAAGGCCATAACATGTGATTCATATCATATTTATACTCATCAGACCATCCAGTGATTTTTGCTCTGTGGATAGAAGAGACCGCTTCCATCAGGACAGAAATGTTTCATCAGAGAATAAAGGTGATCACTCACAGCAATGTTTAGGTTTTCCTTTAATTTGTCATCTGTTTTTATTCAAGCAAGGGTGCATTGTGACTTGTAATGACAACTAACTTCAAGATTAAATAAGTATTATTGAATTACTGACTTTTTAAATGAAGATACCCCTGCTTGACTCTGCTCTGCTGCATGCGCAAGCAGATGAAAAATATTAATACAAGTATTTGTACAATTATTGTAACTTTAAACATTGAGGTCATTTGTATATTTTAAAAGACTTTCTTAAAGTCACTCAGCAAATCAACAAAAAAGCTGTGAAAAGCATCATTAACTGTTAATAAGTGCCTGACAAAAAAAATGTATGAACCATAATAGTCAATTGTTCACAATTTACATTGAGTAGCTCCAAAAGGCAGATAAATGCATAGTTAGCCACCAATAAAAAAAAAGTTAGTAAAATAAAAATCAGTAGGAATCACAGGTCTCTTTTTTCCTTTTTAAATCTGTCCTTTACAAGTCTCTCCTTTAGTCTGGTAGAGCAGTACTTTATCAATAGAAATATTCCTTTTCATAAAGTTAGAGTATGTTTGGGGACATTTTAGCTGACTGACACATTTGCTCAGTTTATCGCACACTGCCATGGTGGTTGCTGCTTCCTCCATCATTTAACCTTAGCTTCAGGCTTCTACCATTTTCTTTCCTCACCCCAACAGTCTTACAAGACTTTGTATCAACAATACAAATCAAATCACATCAAATATGTTTTTGGAAGACTAATAAATCTTTTGAAGGTTTTTTGTAGCATTTATGTTTTATGCTATATTTAGGTGTATTTGTGATCCAGTTTCAATGTGGTGTACAGTACGATAACCATGGGACACTACTTATGGACTACAAATGTTAAGTGCTGTACCACAAAAAGCTGTGCTGCTCCCCTAAAATATAAGACATCAATGTCAAAGCAAATTGTAATAAAAAAAATTAAAAGGCAAACATTTTATCATCAACAACATCATGCATTAATACCATATAGTTAAACTAATGGAACATGAAAATTCATTCAAAAGACAGCTGTAAAGAAGGTTATCTGAAATCATCCAAGTCTGCTACCTGATAAGCAAAGGAAAATGCAGTCAAGGAAAAACACAACATATTCCAGAAATCTAAAATAATAAAAAAAAATCTCTTCATAAAAGTATATCACTAAGATGGCCACAGCTCCATTGCACATGAAAAGAAAAGCAAAGGATGAAAAGAGGAAGAGAAAAGGCTAGTGATTAGGAGGAGAAGGAAAAGAGTACAGTACCTTTTACTCTAATGTCCGGATTGTGAGCTTTACAAAAGGAAGGAAAAGAAAGAAACACAAAAAGGATAGATAGAAAGAGAGGATTTAGTCCATAAAAACAGGCAGTAGAATATTTTTTTTTAATTCCAGTATCTACATAAGTGAGGGCATCTGATCACAGATGGCACACTGTGATTCACCAGGCAAGTGAATGAAGAGAGCTGAGAGGTAAAAATGAAATTAGACAGGCCCAAAAAGAAAAATTGAAAAACAGACAGACAAAAGAGAAGATCTGTACCTCTTTAGTTACACTAGTATGGCCTGTGAATTTTCAGGGTCCAAGATCAAGCTGAACTAGATATTTTATCAGTTTCTTTTTGTTTGAGACTGGATTGCACTTCCTCTCTGAAAAATCAGACATAATGTAAGCTTGACTATTTTCCTGCCACAATACTGAAATAGCCAGTGAATGAATTTGGTAACAGTACTACAGTGCGTTCAGTCTACAGCAGAAGAATGATGGTTGGAGATGGGAGAAGAGAAGAAGAACAAAGCAAGCCTGTATGAATCCTCTCCCCAACCATACAATCCATCCACGCAAACAAATTGTTTGTTGGCAAAGGGCTCCAAATGGATTTCTCCTCATCCCACTGTTGTTATACTCTCAGCATCCTTCTGTGTGTGTTTAACTGATAATAACTGAAACCAATTTGCAACTATTTCCCAGCAATACAGTATCTGTCTGTCTGACAACAAATAGCTTTTAAGTGAAGGGTTTGGTGGTGAGCTGAAGCTATCACAGAGGCCCTGCTACTAATCTGTTTAATTGTTTGACTATCACAACACAACAGTACCAGGTTGCTTAAGCCACTGTGAGAACTGACTTAAAGAAAGAGCTGTTCTTTAGTTTCCTGAGCTAATCCAGGTTGCAGCCTTTCCAGATCTGATAGTCTATTTAGCTTATTTATTGTAATGTATGTTGTTTTTACTATTTGTTTTTATGTTTTAATTTACTATTCATAGTTTAGCAAACACAATGGACACTGCAAAGTTTCTGCTAATTCTTAGTATCCTGGTATTTGGACACTCTTTTCAAATGGCTACATGAGTGCCTTCAGTGGAGGGACATGCTCCTTTGTTAGGGAGCAGGGGGTTATGTAAGGCAAGGAAGGGGAGACACAAGCCATTTCGCCCTTCAGTCATCGCAGGAAGTGAGAGATCTCTAGTGAGTAAGATGGATGAGCTAACGGCACTGAAGAGGAGTCAGAGGGAACACTGAGAGTGCTGTGTAATTTGTTTCACTGAGACATGGCTACACATGGATAACACAGACACTGCCATCACCACCTTTGAGGACGTACAGCCAGACAGAAACCAAAAGGAAAGAGGTGAGAGGAAACGACGGGGGCTGGCTATTCTCATTAACAA
Organism: Amniataba percoides; assembly: GCA_037176925.1. Lineage (NCBI taxonomy): Eukaryota > Metazoa > Chordata > Actinopteri > Centrarchiformes > Terapontidae > Amniataba > Amniataba percoides. The sequence continues at coordinate 533,257 of JBAJHX010000051.1, forward strand.
CAGATGGGGCCACACTGGACACATTACTTTCCAGGAAGGTATCTGCAGCCTGGACATTGGACTTAGCAACAGGTCAGTTCTACTATCCTTCTATCTGGGGAGTGTGAAGCAGCGTGAACAGCATCGCTGGCAAACAGCCACCCTCCACACGCCCAGCTGGTCAGGTGATCACTGAGGTGCTCAGACCCTGTGCTGTACAGCCATGTGGAAACCTGCAGCACATCTTTAACCTGAGCCTCAGACCCATATGGGTCCCAAATAGGTAATCTATACGGGGCATCCCACATCCTAAATTGCGCTGACATGCCATGAGGACCCATGAGAGACTGATGCTCTTTCACCTCAGAATCGCTCATCATGAATCTCCTGAAACAACAGCAAGTCAAACAAGATAATTGTGACTAAGCCTACTCTGACCCCTGTTTCCATTCGTTGAAACGATGTTGAGGTGGTTCACTCCTATAATTACTTTGGAGTGCACCTGAAAACAGCTGGTGGGGGCCGGGAACACTATGGCCCGATAAAAGAGGGGCAGAGCTGGCTCTACTTTCTGCAGAGGCTCAGAGGTTTCAGTGTCTGCTAGAGGATCGCCCAGACATTCTCCCACTCTGTGGTGGCCAAGGCATCCCCGGCACGTTTATGCTGCTGTGTGCTGGGGACACAGCATGACGGCGAAAGATGCAAACAAGCCCAACTAGAAAGAACCAGCTCACTGATTAGAGGACAAGTTCAGCTGGACTCTCTAGAGGTGGTGATGGAGAAGAGGGTGCTGTGTAAGTTGCTCCCTGAACAATACAATATCTCTCACTTTCTCCGTGACATGCTGGTTGGGTGAAAAGAAGAGCATCTCCAACCACAGACTGTCACTTCACTGGCATCAGTGGCCGCTAAGGTCCTACTAGATTCTGACTCACAGCTGGACTCAGAATTACATTCACTGTAACTCTGAAATAACATATAAGAATAATAATTTTTGATTCAATTTTGATTGTATGCATGCAAATGTAGTTTGTATGCAAAGGTTCTTTTTTAGATTTTTTTCACTTTTGGTTTTTTATCCTTGTTTCAGTGTGGTTTCATTCATGTACTTCTGTTGAGACAAAATCTCCCATGGGGATAAAAAGATCTATCCATCTATCTATCTTGGTTCAGTTTGACTGTTAGCTCATAAGCTTTGTTTTCAGCAGCAGATGGCTGCTGTTTTCAGTGCTCTAAGAGAGCTCTAAAGAGACAAATATTTCCCTCAGGGGTTGGTGAAGACCAACACAGAGCTCAGAGAAGAGTGACTTGGAAAAAGTTCCAGCTCCAAACTCCAAATGAATGTTCATGTTGTTGAATAAATTTCTAAATATCTTTAAACCAATTTATTTCTATTAAAAGGACAAAGATAAGCTGATAAAAAAGAGAGTGGTAACTGATACAGCCTGTGTTAACGTCAGTAATAAAAAGGAGTTGATAGCATTTCCCAGTGAGACCACCAACTTTGATATTTTTTTTACTTGTTGCAGAAGCAGTTGTTACTTGTTACTGAACAATGATAACAAACACAAACATAACTATCCATATTTACATACAATTACATAATTACATACAATATTTTTCACTACCCTGGCAGTGGCTATGAAGAAAGAGACTAATATAATATATTAGTATATATTATAATATATTAGTTTCTTAGTTCATTCATAACAGATATTATCTGTTATGATTGGCATCACTGAAGAAAGAATTCAACTCCCCTCCCATAGCATACACAATATGTGTATGTATATTTCCCTAACGCCATGCTCTTTTCTATAAATTAGGATACCAGTGAGAAAGAGTAGTGTAACACTTGAAAATACAAGTATAAATTCCACATTCTGCTGTAGTGTGTAAATGTTTGAGTATGTTTGAGTACTCACCGATATTGCAGTGCTCCCCTGTCCAACCTTGGTCACACTCACACTTTCCCTCCTTACACACTCCGTTCTTGCTGCATAGGGGGTGGCAGGCCTTCTGGTCACATACAGTTCCTGTCCAGCCCTCCTCGCACCGGCACACACCCCCATAACAGACGCCATGACTACCACAGTCCACTTCACACACCTCTGTTTCAGAAAGAGCAAAAAGTATCAATACACATGTTGTACTGGTACTGGAACTGGTAATCTAATGAGAACATATGAGATCAACACATTATGAGCACTGTGTCTTCATCACATCACTCCCTCATATACGTATTCACTGTTATTAATACATATGTGTCAGTAATGGTGATTATGTTATCTATCAGCTTCATGCAACATTCAATATGCACTAATCTGAAGAGCTGGTAGCAAGCAGTACAGCAGAGCAGTCCTGACTCAGATAGTGCTGATTCCCCTCTAAACCATAATTAAATGTCCAGACAGCTTGATGGAAAATAAATGAAAAAATCAATTCAGAGCCAAAGCTGTTCCCGCAAGTCTGTCCCTAATTCACCTGTATCTCTGTATATGTAGGTATCCTGAACCAAACTGTAATCCTGCATAGCTCTGTGCGTGTGTGTATTCTTCTGTATGACCTGTATAGTACAGAGTTGTCAGGAAAAATAAAAATATTTTGTGGGTGGATGTCTACCTAATATAATCTTAATTATTTACCTCTAAGAACATCTGCTCATGAGCACATGTATGTGTGAGAGAGAACAACAGGAATGAGAGAGAGATTAAATGCCAAACCATGTATATCATGGACTGGGGTGCTTCAACCTGCATGTCTATGCTTCTATGTGTGTAGTGTTGAGTGTATTTATCCTATGAAAAGGTCACCAACAAACCAGAACAAAAGACCTACAATGATACAGTAGTTAATTGGATGTATGTTTGATGGTTATGACAAGACAACAGTAAGTGTAACAGCCCAAGGAAATGCAAACAGAAGTGAGAACACACACACACACGCGCGCACGCGCGCACGCACGCACACACACGCACGCACACACACACACACACACACACACACACAAACACAAACACACACACACACACACACACACACACACACACACACTCCTTTCCTGCTTGTTTTGTCTTTGTTTTTATGTCAAGCCATCTGTTACTGATCAGCATTTCTCCTCCAGGTTTTATATCTTCACTCTCTCTGCATCTGTGCTGTCACTTACCAAAAAAATACAACATTGGTCATTTACTTATAGGCCAAAATAAACATGGAAATATAAATAAAAGCAACCTCCTCTAGTTGTGTGAAATGACTCCTATTTGTCAGAATCCAAGATGGATATAACATGACACTGGTATGGCAATGAATAAAAAAATGCCTCAGGGATGAGGTCACGGGGACTAAATGGGTCAACAAAGCTTGTGATTGTGATAATGGAGACGGTTGTTTGTTTCACAATTCTCCCTGACGGTCCACTTTAATCATACCATAAATGCTTGTTTAAGGTCTTCCTCTGACCCTAAACAAGTACCTTTTGTGCCTAAAGTCAACCTAATCTCATTACAGCAGTGACAGATCAAATAAAAAACATGAGTTTGTGACAGTCACATGCATTTTGGATGGAACTGCCCTGTGATGTTGTGCTGCCAATAGTTGCATATAATCAGAAAAAACTAATATCAGTCTGGGACAACACTGATTTGTCATTTAATTTTGCAAGAGTTTATGGAAAATGCCACATGATGATTGATGATTTAATTCACATTTGTGCTGTTGTAGGCAGATAAAACATTTAGTTTAGCCTTGGGAAGGTTTGTGGTTCTGGTGAAATATTAAGACAATAAATATGTCCTCATGCTACAAGTCAGCATTGACGTCTTAAATAATTAACAAAACCTGAATATTTTCCAACTTAACCAAGGCTTTGAGTTTCCTAAATATAATTATAATCAGAATTATATCTAATTATAATCAATTGCTTTGGCTGCCTGATACAGAAATTGTAAGAAAAATAAACAATAGAATTCAGTTTTACATTTAATATGACTGTTTCCTATTTTTCATTTAAACACGTGCGTATATAAATACATTGCATCTCTTTCAGAGATTCTTTTTCTCATATGTTAACTTGTTCAAAAAGATCCATACTATACTAACTTAAAATAATATCTGTTGTACTTCAACTTCCAGGAGACAGCTCTCGTGTTTGCAACTGCTAAAAGCTGCAGGGTTGAGGTCATCCCGAGACCTTTTATACTCTTTCTTAATTGGCTACCGGTTAGTTTCAGAATTGATTTGGAGATGTTGCAGATTTTATTCAAGTCTCTGAATATGGTTAGGCCCCTAGCAGTGTCCCTGACCTTGTATCTCCACACAAGCAGAAGTGTGAGATCCTCAGGCAAAGTTCTTCAGGCTGTTTCACCTCTGTTATAACTGACGAGCTAAAGGTGAACTTTTTTTTTTTTTTGCCATCAGGGTTGCCAAGCTGTAGCAAAGTACACTGCCTGTAAAACTAAGTACTATCATCCTTCAAGTCACTCTTTAGAATTATGTTTACAGGTACAGGTTTTGCATAATTGACTGCCTTACTCACATTATGTCTTATTAGATGGTTTACAAGCTATGCAGCCCATCTGTTATGCCTGCTCCCAGGGATTTGCATCTCTACACTTTCATCTTAATTATTTTCTGGTCTTTATTTGGTTTTTTTGTCTTTATTTTATGCTGAACTGGCTCTTTGTTTTCCTGTCTTATTGATTCTGCAAAGCACTTTATTAACTCTGAAAAGCTTGATGTGATGCTCCTTTTAAATGACATAAAAGTTTACTCTTTCTATAGATTCTGTAAAACAACAAAAAGACAATCTACACAACACACAAGCACATTTTTACACCATATACCAATAAACATGACACACACCTAATGAGCAGTCAGGCCCAGTCCAGTTCTGGTCGCAGGTGCAAGTGCTGGTCTCTGCATTGTAGGTGCCATGACCTGAACACTGGTCTGGACACATGGCCTTGGCAATCTCACAGCTGGCTCCGCCCCAGCCTGGCTGACAGTGACATTCTCCATGAATACACACCCCATGAGCCGAGCAACTGGGGTCTATGCAGTCCACTGGAGATAGAGGGGGCAGAAGATTAAGAAGGGGAGTTAACAATATACCAAATGGTGCATACAGTTTGCATGCACACACACACACACAGTTGGACCATAGACAAGCTGGACTCAAGACTACAGACAAAGAGGCAGACAAATAAAAAAAAAACAGACACCCTGCAGACATATTTTACAACACACAGAAATAGGAATAGAAGTGTGTGTCTGGCATGTTTTTTTTTCCAGAAAAAAGTTAAAAATCAAACAAGATCATATCTCTGTTCTACTTTTGACAGCCTATAGGCAGAAACTCAAACAGACAGACCAACATCCTCAGTGTATGTGTACTAAAGATTTAACATCATTGAATCCACTGTGAACATAAATATAATTGTTAATGAAACTTTGAGAAGGATGAGGTTGTCAGTTGGACACACACTTCATTTCAAAGAGGTTTAGACTGAATGGGGAAAAAAAAACTATTAAAAGAACCGAGCTCATTTCATCCACTATTTTTCACGAACCATTTACAAAAAACATTTAAGCATATCTTCAAGTTCCAGAACATGACATCAAAGCAATATTTTTATAGTAAACATTACATCAAATGCACTGCTTGTACTGCCAATCTCACAAAGATCCTTTATAGTTACAGTTATTCTATTTCAGCTGCTATAAGCTCAGCCCTTGGTGTTATATATCCATGTGATTGAGCCTGGCTTTGACTGTCCCCTAAGACTGTGGAAAACAGTTTCTTGCAAAGCTGACTGTAACAGTCTGTAGTACACAGGTTACAGGGAGGGTCAGATGATTTCAGAGCTGCCACTTGTGGTGGAATCCAGAATGTTTTGGCTGCATTGGTGAATTTTGGCTGTGGAATGTTAATCATTCTCATGTTTTTTGGCTTTGTCCCAAAATCATACATTTGTGGGAAGATGTTCATCTAGGTATCATCAGGATTCTGGGCTACAATATACCTACATCATGTACATTGATGTATTTTGTTAATATGACTGGGAATGTCATGTTTAACGAGGACAGGTACCTACTGAAAACTTTGTTAGCAGCTTGTAAGAAAGCAATTACAAAGAAATGGTATAAATCAGATCCACCAACACATGATGACTGATAGAAAATGAATGAGTGAATGAAATATATGTGATGGAACAGGTGACTCATAAGATAAGAACTCAAGAACAATTTTGAGAAAATGGGAGAAATGGACTACCTACATGCTAATGACAGGATAAGGACTAACACACTGACAATAATTCAACAACAAACTGTAGAGTCATGGCAATCTGTTTTTTTTTTTTTCCAGATCTTTGAAGCTTTATTTTTTCCTTTCTTTGTCTAAATTGCTTGTGAGTTAAGAATAAGACAATAAAAAGAAAGTATAAAAAAAACATAACCAACAATCACATAATGGGAAAGCAGAAGTATTTTTATAAAAATGACTTTCAGTCACAGATAATCTGTGATAAATATCAGACTCCTCTGGCTCCACCTGGTGCCTCTAAGGTCATTTGATGGACCTTCAATCAGGATACAGCTCATTTAACATTTGCATTAACAAGCTCGAGCAACCAAACACTAAGAAAACTGTCCGTCCCTCCTTTGTCATAAACAGTGATTGTAAAAACAGTGACAATGAATAAACAGAAAAAGAATGAAGAAAACATGTTAAAAGAAAAGTTCAATTGAAGCAAGTGTAGGGAGGAGCTTTGGAGGTGACCTGGAACACAGCAGAGTAAGAGGGGCAGTCAAGTGTTTCAAGTTTTTTCAAGTGAAGTTCACTCTTCTCACGCCTACCAACTGTAGCTTTACATAATTTGTAACAGGCGTGTTCGTAAATAACCAGATTCAAAATGGGCTGTATGTAACAATTTATATTAAGTATTTTAAAAAATCATTTTAGCTGCCAGTGTGCGAGCAGATTGTAACATAAGTTAAAAAATAAGATCTTCCCTGACTTTCTCAGTTGCCTGTAACAGCCTATAGACTGATTTCTATAGAAAAGGACTCAGGATGGTTTTATGCCTCCCGAGTGTCTTTTCTCTCTTCAGCTCCACTACAGCACTAACAGTGTGTAACACCAGCTATTTAGCTCAATGACATTGCTTCAGATTTATACACAGTTTAGATGATGCTCATAAACCACTTCCAGGCTCCTCCCTACTCCTCTTATTTCCACTCTTTACAGCAATTTGACTGTGAGATCTTTCATCGAAAACCTACATGGCATCTTTTATATGATTTGCAGATTCAGCAGCTGCAAATGGAATTAACACACACACTAACACACACACACACACACACACACACACACACACACACACTCTCTCTCCCTCTCTCTCCCTCTCTCTCCCCCTCTGTTTTTTGCTCACAAATAATTAGAAACAATTACCAATAACCAATGTGGTTACTATCCCCTGTGATATATATTAGCAGACTCAGTGTGGATGTAGATACAGTGTATGCACAGATGTGTGAACGTTTCTGTGTTCTTACACACATCCAGAAGTTCCAGGTTCATTCACATCAGTGCCCTCCCCAGAGATCCTGAGCTCCTTCCGAGCTAAAAATTATGTTCCATTGTGTTTCCCCTGTCCTGTATACTTTAGAGCAATAGTTTGTAGTTGTGTTTCTGATATTTATTGCAGTGACATTGCTGCGTGTCTGGTAAGATTTACAATTACTGCAAGCAGCCTCTCTAAACTTTAAAGAAATAATTAAAGAAAACACTCTTACATTGATACAAAACACAATGAACAAATCACCTGAAAAGCTGATGCTGCTCAACATCATTTTAAATGTGGGAGCAGGTCTTCCAAATGTTGTGTTGGGTTGCGGATGAATCATGTATATATTTTGATTTGGATTACATCAAAGGCGATCTGGGCATAACTAGTCAGTGTGTCATTCTGTGTGTGTGTGTGTGTGTGTGTGTGTGTGTGTGTGTGTGTGTGTGTGTGTGTGTGTGTGTGTGTGTGTGTG
>JBAJHX010000051.1:541378-553593 GCA_037176925.1 Amniataba percoides
GTGTGTGTGTGTGTGTGTGTGTGTGTGTGTGTGTGTGTGTGTGTGTGTGTGTGTGTGTGTGTATGTGTGTGTGTGTCCAACCAGCAAACAGCAAATTAGTATTGATTAATTCAGACTGAATTAGTGTAGTGTAGAGCTCGTAGCCTACCTTAGCCACCTTAATTGGACAGTAACTATGTGTGTGTGGAAAATAGATGGGAGAAAATTAATTTACCATGTAGCACTAACACAGATGTAACAAACTATCTTTCAGCAGCTTCACTTTAAGGTTAATTTTACCATACCTACATGCAGGTCAGAGGGACTGTGAAAACAGTCCTTCTGACCTGCATCATCATTTCATCATTTCAGACCTAAAGTCCATAATATGCACCTGTAACATGCACAGTACATGTAATGTAATTAACCACTAAATAGGAGGTATTCATGTAGGAGTATCAGCCCAACATCATGACAAGGGGAGAATTATAAAACCTTCAGTTTTTGCCTTTAGGGATTATATATGCTTATTTCAGATATCAGATATGGAAACATGGAACAGTGGCTGCTAACTACTTCTGATAATGTGGTAAAGAATATAACTTTTGAATGAATTTTTCTTACCTTCCTCACAATTATCGCCTTTATAACCAGTATTGCAGATGCAGGCGCCTATAATGCAAATGCCATGTCCTCCACAGTGGATGTCAATGCACTGGTTGGCTGGCACATCACATTCGGTTCCTTTCCACCCGCTGTAGCACTGGCAGCGGCCACGGGAGTACTGGCCATTACCACTGCACAGTATTGGACAGGCAGCTGGACCGGACACATGCAGGCAGACAGATCAGTTAGACTGCAGCTCCATGCCACTTCAAAACTTCATACTTAGTGGCTCTAAGTTGTACTACATCAAATACCTGCCTGACAGTTGCACTAAGAAAGAAGATGAAAGACCACTCTGCCTGAAATAACCACCTGGTTTACAAACATGTATTTTGTAGATGACACTAATCTACCAAGACTGAGATGACTTGGCACTGCTCAGATTTACTCACATATTGTCCAACTATTCTAGTGGACAAAGTGTGAAGAGAACTGTACTTTGTGTGTTGGCTTGAAGATTCTTGCTGCACTAGACAATTGCCCTCATATCGGATGGCAAATGCTCTTCAAATTAAAAGGCCTATAAATATCTAATTTCAAATGTTATATTTTCTAACATACAACTGTGCCTAGAATTTGAGATCCCACTGTTCCTTTATGGTGTGAACAGAAATTTGTTTTGACACAGCTTTGCTTAACTGATCCCACTGCAAAATTATCTTTGAGGCTTAAGGTCAGTGTCTTCATTTGATAAAAGAGAAAATACATGGATAGAGTGAAAGGAGGACACTAAACAGTGACACAGCACTGCCTCTGGAGTGTGCAGGTCACACTCACTGCTTGGATAACTACCTCCTGTGTGTGTGTGTGTGTGTGTGTGTGTGTGTGTGTGTTTACCTCGAGAGCAGTCAGGCCCTAGAAATCCCGGGAAACAGTGGCATATTCCTGAGAGACAATCTCCGTTTCCATGACAATTCTGAGGACACTCCATAATCGACTCTGATTAAGAGTGAGAGAGAGAGAGAAAGAGAGAGAGGGAGAACGGTTTAAGGGTGCAAGTTAATTGGGTAGGCTGGATATGCAGCTGTATAGCTTCAGTAATAACTCACACACACACATACTACACAGAGAGGCCGCTGCTCTGTGGTTGCCATAGTTACAGTTAGTCAGTCTCTGTAACACACACATTGCTGGCTGTCTGCTGTACCTAACTGTCCATTTCCTGTGCGCGCACACACACACACACACACACACACACTACTCAGGCAGAAAAGAAATTCAGACTGTGTACTATGCCCTCTGATGTACTGTGTAGTGTTCATATCTGGTCAGGTGAACGTACTTGGCCTCCAAGGTTTCATGAACCAACAACTGTATGGTCATGATTTGGCACACACATGAATTGGATATGCCTTTTCTTGAGATGTTGCATGGATACACAAGCTAAATATTCTAAACAGAAGAGAATTTATCACATATTCATCAGTTTTGTCATTTAAAAAAATGCAAGTATTAAGCAGTAAGTAATTACTGAAGTTTATGATACATTTAATGCCTCCATATATTATAGTTGGCTGTTGCTGTTGGCTGTTGCTAAATGACACTAAACAATTTTACTGATAAACAGTCATTTTTTGACTATATATTGGAAGCAATGGTAAAGACCGGTTATGTAATGCAATTACATTAACTTCCATAATTATTACTATTTTTAACTAATTTCTCCTTACCCACCCACCTCACACACACTTGGCAGCTGATATGTTCACAATGGAACATTTCAAAAGTAAACGTGTGTACTTTCATAGCTATTCTTCTGCACTCTTCCACACTAAATGTTAGATGCTTCAGATTGCAATGCATGAGCTATAGTTAGATAATCAATAAGGGAAATGAAAACACAAGAATGCACATGTAAGTAAAATCAAAGTAGCTCAAAAAAGAACTTCGTCACAGCTTAAATGTAATGTTAACAAAAAAAAATCTTCCAAGATGCCAGACAGGTTTGAATCTAAATCAAAGGGTTAGCCAATTAATCCCATTCAAAGCTTTAAACTGTATGTGTCCCCCACTGATGAGGAATAAACTGTCTTCAATGTGTCCTATGTTCTTCAGTCAGATCCATATCATCACTTCATCCATTATTACTAAAACATCCAATATTCACTATGACAAACACACTGCTGTGTCTCACCTATGATAATTGTATTGTAAGACACTTGTTCTGTGTTGCGCCCATCATTGTAAAATGCGAGATGCCAGATTCCTGTGTCCAGGTACTGGATGAAGCCAGCTTCATGCACGTTCACTGAGCGTGTGTGTCGGGCTCCTCCCCCAGACTCTTCCTCATGTGCACTAGCCGGGTGTGCATGTCCTGCATCTGTGTCACTGAGTGCTCGTTTGTCTTTGGAAATGAGGCGACTACCGTCCAGTAGCTCCACAAAGTCATACTAGAAGAAAAAATATAGAAGAATGCAAACATCAATCAGGCCATTTTTTCATTAGAAGAACATTCAGGATTGCATACTTTTTCATATTGCCAGTGGAAACAAAGTTCTGGTTAGTCCAGCAGTCTGTCCATCTAGCACCATGGTCAACTGAGAAATCACTTTGGTCTATGAAAAGGTACATCAATGTCTAATGGATTAATTCCATTTGCTCCAGATATCTATGGTCATGAAAGTTTTCTACCTAAATTGTTGATGTTCCCAGAAATTTAGTTAGTCTTGTTTACAATTGTTAACTGATTCAATCTACTTGATTGAGTCTGTTTACATGTGTACAAGTGCCCTGGTTATAACCCTCCTGGTTTTTATCATATTTGTGTTCAGTGTTTACAACACCAACAATTGGGAAATCATTCTGGTAACTGTAATTTGAGCAATTTGAAAAGGCCAGCATTTTTACACCTTACTTTCTTTAGAAGTCAGACACTTCCAATGGCACCATTATTTGTGTTTCTGTTACATCACATGGCTGAAGATAGCAGTAGTAATATTAGTTCTTTTTGGCAGATTGAAATACCAACTGTCTGGCACACACTGCCACCTACTGCACCAGAGTATTTAGAACGGGCTCTCATTTACATTACTGTATAATATGATGAGCTGAATCAGGAGAAGTTTGGTCAACTTGATGTCCTTTGCTTCTTGCAGATGATTCACTTTTAGGAGTGACAGATTGAGAGTGGATGCAGTGGAGGAAGGACTGACGTCTTCATTGGGTGATGCAGAGTAGGCACAGTATGCTGGAGACAGTGAGGTATTGGCTGCTGACATTATGTCAAGATTTCTGAACAAAGATTATGTGTACAATTGGATGTTCCAGCTCAGCTACAGATTGTTGCACCTTAGCACCTTGATCACTGACACAGCCCCCTTACCAACACATAGAGCCAGGCATTAGGTACCTCTGTTATTGGACAGTGATTCGATTCTCTTGGCTTAAATGTTACACCAGTAGGGTTTATGAGTTACCATGAGGACTGTTTGAGGTGAAAGGCTGATAACACTGGTGTGTCGCTGTCTGATCCCTTATTCCTCAATAAGGTAGTGAACTCTCACACAGGCGATTGAGATCAACTCATTTCATCCTCAATTCCACACCACACATCCACAAGGATAGGATATCCTTTATGTTTTTCTCATCTGAAAAATTTACTTTATTACTGGAACAATACTGAATACTAAAATAAATAATGGGAACATAGATTGAATAGGTTATGACAAGGGCTCTCTCTCTCTCTCTGTCTCTCACTCTAGTCCATTATCATTACATTAAGCTGTGATGCGGTGGCATTGTATTAATTTGTCTTTTACAGATAAGTGGATTAGTCCTTTGATACAAGTCATGATTCACCACACAGAGATATAAGTTTAGTCATTAAAGGGATACTTTAGATTTGTAAGAAGCTTATCTGCTTCATTATGAACTAAGAATCTATAAAGCACTTGAACCAGACACACTTGCAAAGTTGTAAATGGGATTTGGGGTTTTGACATTTGGGAAGCTGATTTTTTCTGCCCCTTTGGTATTTCTTAAAAGTGGAAAGGACAGAGAATCCTGCACGGTGGATAATAAGCTTTCTTAAATCAGATCTCAAAACAGTCATGACCACTGATCTGATTGATATTAATAATAATAAGATTTTATTCTAGAGACCAAGATAAATACATACACACTCTGCCTTGTATTGAAGTTGAAGTTTGTGCTGGTTAAATCCCATCTTCAACATAGGCTTTTTATTTAGCAGCAGACTCAGGTGACGCCCTAGCTTCTGCAAACAACTGCGCCCGTTTCATTGCTGCGTTATATTGTTCTTTGTTTCATATGACATCTTACATTAGTGTTATAACCGACATTACTGACAGTTTCACCATATTGTCAATTTCATGCTTTACTGTCCCGAAGGTAGATTCTGCTCTGATTTGCACAGACCCTCTTCCATTAGTCTTTTGCAAACCAGGATCTGTTGGGAGTTCTCACATGGTGCTTGGTGGTTTGAGCCCTGCTTAGACATAGACTAGATAACATTTCTGGATTCATCTATCTGTTAAAGGCGCTGATCTGACGAAATTCATCTCAGTCCATCTGGTAAAAGTCAAAGTGTCAAATGTCATTTGCATAAACTATGCAGATAATGTAACTGTGATTGAGCATGTAAATGCATGTGCTTGTAAGACATACCTGTGTGTGTGAGGGTGGTAGACCTTTGCGTCCATACACCCCAACAAGAGCATCTTTCTGGACAGAAATGTTGAATTTCAAAAACTGAGGTTGGTCAATATATAGCTGGGACCTCCAAAACACACCTTGGATAAAGAACAAAAACAAACCAGCAGAAGTCATTTAAATGAAATACGGCAGATGCTTTTTTCAAGGCTAATGGCAATGATTTAATATTATTAATATATATTTGCAGTAAAAATGTAAAATCTTGTCAGTGTCAAAATTACAGATTATTAAGGTGTGAGAGTGAGGCAACAGGGGCTGATATCTGACATGTTTTCTGCATATAATGAATGGAAAACTGCATATTTTTATTATTTATTTATTTTGTTTTTGTTGACTAACCTGGTGGAACATCTTGTATGGCTCGTCTCCCCACATCCACCTCTCCTGTGTCTATGGTGTTGTTCTCAAGAAGAAACATTTTGCCTGCAAAAAGATGAACAGTTCAAACAAAGTCCAGAGTCCAGGAAATGTAAATACATTTGTCTCTGCCTTTCATCCATGTAATAGTATTTCTGCAAAGGACAGAAAATAATTCCATCCAAAGATATACTGGCAGTAGTTTTAGCTCTACTGATAAACAACTGATTTTGAACGAAGCATTGAAGCATTGCTTTTTTATGCTCGTCTATGTAAATGTTTAAAAAAATACATATTGTGACACAGATTCTGAAGCCCAGTCTCCACACGGGGTCATTCGAGTTACTACAATTCTATTACTATTACATTTTATGACTATCTACGCTGGGACTGCCAAAAACTTTTTGCATTCTTTGCCATGGAATATTTATCAAATGCCCACTGCATTGCACCTGTACACATTTCAACTGCTTGGTTAAAGCAGTTAATGTATGACATCCTGAGGGCCTTCTGGGTACATAATCCAACTGTGTGTAATGCTTGTAATGGGTTGCTTTCTGCTCAGTCATGCCATGAGTTTGTAAGGGGTGTTTTTTCTGAACAAGTGTGCTTGGTGACCTCCGAATTATTATTATTATTATTATTATTATTATTATTATTATTATTATTATTATTATTATTATTATTATTATTATTATTATCATCATTATTATTATTATGGTTATCGTTATCGTTATTAATATTAATATTAATATTAATATCATTATTATCATTATTGTTATTATTATCATTAGCCACACAGTTCCTTACTGGTCCTCCTCACACCCGACACAGTTTCTTTTGGTTCTTATATACATCTATTTTTTACACATTGATTCACTGGTGTCTCCCAGCTGCAAGTAATTCTTTACATCATGACATGGGCAGTAAACCAACGCTGAGTCAGATATGTGTGTGTTATGTGTGTAATGTAATATAACCATAATCTATAACACTTATGGCAGTTTAGATATTACATACTTTCTTTACACTAACATGAGCTGCAACATGTCATTGCTCGCATAAGTCTTCAAACCCAGCTAAGACAGACACATCCATCTAACGCAGCACACATTCACACCACTGGCCTGTCACTGTTTCTCCCTGTTTTACTGTAGTCAGTGCACTTGTAACAGAACTCCTAATTTACCTTACTTACTCTCTCTCTCTCTCTCTCCCTCTCTCTCTCTGTCTCTCTCTCTCACAGACATGTCATAGCAGGAACAGACCATTTCATTTTGAACATCTGCAGAAGCAATTGGGGACCATGGTAACACTGTGGGAACCTAATGCCTTCTCTTCATTTGTTGTTCCTATTGTGGTTTCTTCTTGACCAGTGAACTTTTAACTCTTTTTGGCATCATCTTTTGAGAAAGCTTACATGCTTTTAACTAATATGGTCTTGAATGATGAAGATTTAGATTTTTAAAGGGTGGCACATTAAGTGACTTCTATACTTATACTTCTTTTTACTTAAAAGTTTCTGGTCAAAGCAGTGAAATTTTAACTGGTGCAAAGTGGTGCCAACGTATTTCAATTATTAGCACTTTCTGTCAGAAGAAATCATGAAACCATGTGTTTAAGAATGAACTCACCATTGTCTGTTGACACCATAAAGGTGTTGGGTGTTGTATCTCTTCCCCCTCCTCCATTTTCAAATGCTCCATATCCCTCATTTTCCTGAAGCTGCCAGTTTAGACCAAACAGGTGCATAGCTGCAGAATGGAAAAAAGAAAACAAATGTCAATGAAACAGGAGAGAAAACATGCAAAACAGGGAAGTTAATACAGTGTACAAAATGAAAAGGAGATAGAAAGAGTAGAGAAATAAAATGATGGGACACTGAGAGAAAGAAAACGAGAATGTAATCCAAAAAGACAAAAAGAATTATAAACAACAAATGTAATGGAAGAAGCATATAGAGTACCAAAAAAAAAGAAAAAAAGAAATAAGAAGGAAGGGAAAAAAGTAAGGAAGGAAATGGTGGAGGGATCCAAATGAATTAGTGGGGAAAATTTAAGCAAAGAAAGTAAAACTGAGGAAAAAAGATTAAAATGTGTTTATCAGTGTCACAAACAAGAAGAAGGCAAGAAGAAGTTTGCATGTGTAATCTAATTTACCATTCACTTTGACTTTGACAAGTTGACTTGCTACTGTTGCATGACCATTCAATTCACAGATTATGCAGTGAGACATAGAACAAAGTCAATTCTACTGTGTGGCCCGGAGGGGCCAACACTCACCGAGCACAATGGAACTCACACAGTTTATTAACATAGTAACACTTATTTTCCATGAGCTTCCTAAACTGAAGCCTGTTATCATGTGCCCATAAATGTGTTCCTCTGATAAATTAAGCATCACAAAGTGCACAAAGTACCATGGGGCACTAAAATAAAACAAGAAAATCTCAGTTCCATGTCCCATGACATGACTTAGTGATTCTGTAAAGATCAAAAGCAGTAGCCTGTCTGCATTGGTGGAAAATGGAAGAACATCTGAGGAGTCTGAACTGAACTCCTAACACAGCAGATATCAGAAAGCTGTGTCAAGGACCAATTACTGATTCAACTTGGGAACATTTAGAGAGAAAAACCCCTGCTGTGGACCTGTGCGCACCCCCTGCCCAACACACACACACTGATTCTGCACACACATACATACCTCCCTTCCTCATTAAATTAGAACCGTGCTGTGCCTGCCCGTTACCCACAACCCCTCCTGGTGGGGACAGGAGCAAAGGGTCATGGGAGAATGCTGGCTAATCGACAAGAGCCTGCGTGCATGTGTGTGTGTGTGTGTGTCTGTGTGTGTCTGTGTGATAAAGTAAGAGGATTAATGGCCATGGTAACAGTCATACAAGACTGGTTCTTGCTATTCATTTCCTAATATTTCCTATTCTTTATAAATATTAATTGTTTGCGAATATAAAGTTGTGATGAGAAGTCAGTACAGGCTACTGTCCTGCGAAAGCATTTTTAAAATAATCCCTGCAGCAGGACAACTACCTGGATGGTTGAAAGCCGATTTATCCTACTGTGTTCAAAGCAGGACTGGAATCAACAATGTAGCGTGCATCTCGCAGGCCAGGCAATGTGTTGCACTCAAAACTACCAATGCTCAAAATGCTCATAGACTTTACTGCTCTGATCATTTTAAACACACTGAGGAGGACAACAGCAGCCTCATTAACACTTAAAGAGAGGAAAATATGTGTATTATTTTAATTTAATTTATAGTACTAATGTGAAATCAAGACCCACCTCCATATACAGAGTTAGATATAGAGGACTTTTAACCTCTGTGTTTTTAAGTAGACTTCAATTCTGATTCCTTTACATGAGTTCCAGAAGCAAACAAGACCAACACTGAAAGGATTGTCTGGTTAGTTACTCTTAATGTCTTCTGCCAGGTAAGTGCCCAGTGCTGGAGTTTGCACTAGTTAAATCTAAGTTGCTTCTACCACCACCTGAAAGCCTGCTTTTAGTGCAGTGAAGCAGAGGGAACATGAAGGCTAATCTTTGTCCACAGTGACCACCAGAATCAACACAAAACAAGTTCAATTGAGCTGCTTTAAATGTACTGATATATAGATATTCATCTAAGTGATACCAATTAGCAACTCATGTACATGCATTTGATCTATGCTTTGGAAAATAACAACTTAGAAGCAGTCCTGCCTCTGGTATGCTGGAATAATTTAAACTAATTAGTATATCCAGCATCTTTTACTTATTTTAATTCACATGAATTGGTTAGTGCTTACAGTTAAATGAAGTGGTTTCAGAGACTGGAGTCCCTACTGGGTCACAAAAAAACATTCTTTGCAATGGGAGAAAGATAATAGGTAATATGTGTCATACAAATTCATACGAGTGTGTGCCAAGACTATGTGTGTACCTAAATCATAAAATTCCCCCCAAAAAAATCCACAGTTTGAAAAAAAAAAAAAAACTAACAAAAAAATCTTTCTTATAATTGTGCATTAGGGAGCCCATGATACATACAAACACATACATATAAACAGCCAAGTGTGTTACCACAAATTTCCCTCACCACACACGGACTAGCCTGAGGCAAGAGATCTTCAAGTCCAAGGACCATCTGAGCTCCACTCATAATTGCTTCTGTTCGTTGTGGGAATCAATGACCTTTAGAAAAATACCTTCCCCCACCTTGACTTATGCTCTTTAATTCCTTCATCTCTTTCTCTCTGGGCTTGAAAAAATCTGTTGGTATACAGTCTAAAAAGAAGCAAACTGCCTTGACAGTTTTAAAGCGATGTAGGGGAGAAGGAAAAGCACTGAAGTGTTTCAACTGTAAACACATCTCCATTGAGATTTTGAAGACTAATACTCATTTGTTTATCTTTTAGGACTGAAGCCTGCACTTATAAATACATCAGTATTATTCTCACTCTCAAATTCTCATGACAAAAACGAAAACTGTCAAATCTTAGAGTCCAGAAACAATTCGTTTTCCACATTGTATTCCTGAAAGAATTGAAAAGCCTCTGAAAGGCGCTTAAACCACAGGAGATCCCCCATGGGCCACTCTCTACTCTACTTTTATGCAAATGCAAATGCTTGTCGGTGTAAGCTTTAAGCCAGATGCCTCTAGTGAGTCCAGCAAGGTTTAAGAGGTTAATGACTTAAAAATAGTGTGGACTGAGTGCACATTCAAGTCTGTCACAAAACTATTGTTGTAACACAGTAATCAAACCAAAATAAAATCATGTGATACTGACAAACCTTCTAAGTTTTATGTTGTAGCATAACCCAGACAGAATCATTTTACAGAGCTGCCGACAACTGTGAGCACATGTCAGATAATAACATATCATCACAGCTCATTTAGACCAAAGGTACTTGTATCATTCCACTTTGGCTGGATCAAAATCACAGTGAGGGGAAGGGTCAGCTTATTCATACAAAGGCTGTTAAACATTCAACATTCCACTGCACCACCAAGCCACCTAGTGTAACAATAAAGGTATTCAATTGTATCTTTTATTAACAAAAGAGACCAACACAATGAGGTAAATGCATGTTGTATCAGTAGGATATTTCCCAGTGGCAGTTTAGAGCGTTGTTTTCACATATGACTTAAATCTGAAATATAAACACTTAAATATCTGTGTACTTTTCAACATGTTGGAATAACACTTTCAAGCTGGCATTGTCAGGTTCACCTAAGCCTAAACATGACATGAACATGAACTCTTAGTTATTACTCAGAGAAGATTCCTAACTTTTACTAGCACCTTGGAAAAAGATTCTCCTGTGCACAAAGCAATACCTACAATTTGATGAACTACATACCTGTCACCACTATAATACAGGTTTATTATGAATAAGATCTCACATTGTTATCTAATTGTTATTAGTTAAAATAAAATCATAATAGAATAATGATCATGTAATGCATTTCTTGACTGAAACTCAACAAAAAACAAATGATCAAAATATAGTGTAATATTTAACACATTTCTGCAAGGTAGATTCTAGCTACAGTTTACTATAACATCTGCACTACATATTGGCCTCCACATCACCAATAGCATATCCTGTAAGATATCAGTGAGGAAGGAAAGAGGCAGGAATACAGCCTGCCCTGGAGAAAGGAAAACCCTGACCGTCTAGTAATCTGATGGGCTCATACCACAGAGTGAAAACCAACACATGCAGCAACAAGAGAACAAAAACGACTGATACAGAGAAAGCCCAAGAGGGAAGCTAGACAAGATTGGAAGAGACATGAGGTGGGTTTAATAATGGACCAATCAAGAAGAGCAGAAATATAAGACTCATTTGCTGTCCTTTTCCTTGGAAAACCTAACCCTTCAAACTATGTTTGTGAATAAATTCACAGCACAGACTTTTTAATGTGTATGTGCACGTGTGTGTGTGAGAGAGAAAGAGAGAAAGGGAGAGAGTGTGCTCTTACCTATGCAGTAACAGAGCAGAACAGAGAGCAGTACAGAGAGTCCTACTGCACTGAGGGCTGTACACCTGAGAAAAAAAACAAAAAAACAACTTCTTCAGTATTGGTTTTGTCTCCAATAACATTCACAACACAATAGTATCTGCTAGATTTATTATTGCATCCGCACAGTTGTTTAATTGTTCATGTAGTCTTATATACTATCTTGATATTAATGCAGACAATTCTATGTATATTTACATAATCAAATGTTATATCATTGTGGTGTACGCTGTCATATCTGATGGTGTTATTTACATATACTGTTCCTCAGTGCTACAAATCACATGCTATTTTATTATTAAGTCAAATACAACAATACTTGTAGGAAATTTGTATTGTTTATTGATGTACTTTAATTTGTTCTTAAGTGTTCTTGCACACTGCCTGCCTGCTTTATTGCTTTATTCTAAACTACTGTTCGTAGTGTATGAAATATGTGTGTGTGTGTGTGTGTGTGTGTGTGTGTGTGTGTGTGTGTGTATATATATGTGCGAGCGAAAGAGCACACACCCACC
>JBAJHX010000051.1:558389-577429 GCA_037176925.1 Amniataba percoides
ACACACACACACACACACACACACACACACACACACACACATATATATATATATATATATATATATATATATATATTCTGTTATCCATTCATGACAGAAGCACTGATATATCTAGAATAAGAAACACTGACACTGACAGCATGCCTGAAACACCTGTTCTGATTATGGCCACTCACAGCATGGCACAGGTACTCAGCCTCATGAAGAGCTACCATTAGTTACCATGGTGACCTAAACCTTTCCTTGGCTCACTAATTCACTAATCTGAGTATTATTCAGGTTTAGGCAGCTCTGTCTGCAGTGTCATTATCCCTATGATGAAAGAACAGGCAGATATTTGGATATTTCTGTCTGTTAAGGCTGAAGTATGTATAGAGCAATGTGATCTGTAATGTAACCTGGTCTTCTCATAACTGACTATTATGAATCAGCAAAAAAGAAATAACGAAATGTCGGCTATTACTCAAGGCAGTGTAAGGTTAAATCATAACATATCATTCAACATGGTAAAGGGCACAACTTTACCCCACATACCGTTAGCAATAGAGGTATAATCACTTAACATACATAACAAGAGCAGCCATGACCAAATGAATAAAATTAATAAATAAAAAGAGGGAGGTAGGAGTAAGTGGGGAAAAAAGGAAGATCAGATGAAAGAGAATGACCTTCTGTGAACACGAACTCTGCAACAGATTCTATCTCACAGTTGTGCGTGTGTGTGAGCATAATGCCATGGGTGGTTCATTTCTTAGGCTGGCTATTTGTAAAGTGACATGTGTAAGTCTGATCACAGAGATATATATGCCTAGAGCCTGGGTTAGAGTGAAAGCTAGGATGACAGACGCAGTCATGGCAGCCAGTACTGTGTGTGTATGTGTGTTTACATGTGTCTGGGTGAGTAAAAGAGGGTCAGACAGAACATTATACTCTATAGGGTAAGATATGTGACATTTGGCAGTTGGTGAATGTTTTGTCTGCAAAGATTAACTATAGTCTACATCGCATGGCTGTTGCTGTTTAACACACACACACACACACACACACACACACACACACACACACACACACAGTCTATCTGATACGATGTCAGCTGACAGGAATGTTGAGGAGAGAAACATCCATTGTTTGAATAGGACATAAAGCTGGGTTAGACTGCTGTGTGGGAGTGATACTGATCTTTTCATCAGATCTGAGCCAGACAGAGTGTCAAATCTGAAGGTCTGAAGGTCATGATATTCATATAAACACACATATATATACTATATATATAGACCTACATATGAGTGTGTGTGCATGTGTGTGGTGTGCATGTGTGTGTGGAGTGTGTGTGTGTATACATGTATGATGGCCTTTGTGTTACATAGGTTGATTTTTACATTTTGACTTACTGATGATACTTGTGTACTCTGCTATATTAAGAGGGTGGAAAGATAGAACTTTCAAGGGGAAAACAAAGTGAAATATTCAAATAAAAAGACAGAGCAACAGTGATTGAAGAGCTGAGTGAGAAACTTGAGTTGCTGATGAAATACTAGTGTCTGCTCTTTTCAAAGTGATCCAGGGGGTTTGCACTTAAAAGATTGACACAGATTTGAACTGTGTTTTAGGCCAAACTGCTGATGAAACTTAACTGAGAAGAGAAATGATATTGGAATAAAATTGAAAGACACACTAGAACTGACATATTACCAGTCAGGGAGCAGCAATAGACTTTAATTGCTTTTAAGACCTTGTAAATGGAAAAAGTAATACCATTACTGTAAGAAAAACAACAATGAAAAAAACAAAATGACAATGTAAACTACAATGTATAGATTATTAAATTTTACTGAATTTGAATAACCAAAATATTCACTGTGTATTAGATAACACAACTAATTAAAATAAAACAGTGCTGCTATGGACACAGTCTGTGCTGATGCATGCATGTCTGTAGCACTAAAAAAGAACAAAAGAAGAAAATATAATGATGCCACGCCTCTATTTGCAGTGTGGTCTACTTTAGCAGCCGTTGTGTGCCACACACATAATGCCAGTAGGTGCAGGGACAGCATGACTGACTTATTCTTTAGCAATCCATTGTGCTCACAGCGAGCCTGCTGTCAGTTAGCTATCGTTATTGAGCAATTTTGCACATGAAGTTGAAGTTGGCAGACATTTTCCTGCCCTCGCCAAAGTGCTGATCGGGGTAATTCTGTAGTTCTCCTCTATGGATGCACTGTCAGTTACCCAGTCAAATGGATTAAAATAAAAATACAATAAAAAAAAAAAACAGGGAACCTCTTACTAATATTATAAGCACACTACTTAAGGGTTAAATTATGCATTTATATGTTACGTTCTACATATTTCTAGATGTGTTGCTCTTAGAAGCAAATAATCAGCTGGGTAAAGTTGTATTTAGATTCTTTAATTAAGCAAAAAGTATTAATAGCACACTATGAAAATACTCCACTATAGGAAAGTCCTATATAAAAAACTTACCTACATGAAAGTGTGCAAGTAATACTACAACTTTGTACTTATTTCTTTTTAAAATAAAGTACCACCAAGTAGCAGTGCAGTACCGTCAATGTGTTCCTGTTCTCTCTGATGTTCCTGGATTATTTTACTGCTGCACTAATGTGGATGCTGTATTTTACTGCTGTACATGTTTCTGGTTCAGCTCATTTTAACTGCTTTCTATACTAATGGCTAGTTTTATCTACAGCAACACATCACAGTCTATAAGATCATCATATGTTTGTAGCGTGGCTGTCCTGTGAGAACCAGCTTTGTGACAATGAATTTTCCAAATGATCCAAGCAGCCTTAAAACAGTTTATTTAGGTAAAGACGGAGACTGAATTTTTGTTTGTGATTAGCATGAAATAGAAATACTAAAGCAAGATACAAGCATCTCATATTTTTACCTGTCAGTCATATTTGCTAAACTATCACTATGTCCTCACAGATCATCTGCGAAAAATCTCTACCTTCTGCTCCTAATGTTATTTTCCAGATCATGCTGCACCTGATCAATCAAAACCAATCAGTGCAGAGTTTCTGATGGAGTGTAAAATCCTGCTCCTACTCATGCTGTGCGGAGCTCTCTAACTCGATCAACTGCTTCGTCAGTGAGTGGCTGCAATGGCGGACAAACGACCAAACAACTGAGCAACCTTTCTCAGCCTAAAGTTTCCAAGACAAAGACAAGTAAACAGAAGAGATTTTAAGATTTTTTAGGAATCTGCAAAGACCCTTAAAGGGTATTCAATAATCATTATATTCTAAATTACATGAGATGTCTACTAATTTCTTTTATTATGTTTATTATTTCAAATGCACAGCTAACAGTTGTTAAATCCTTTAAAGTTAAAACACAGCTGGAATGACATAGAAATTGTTAGGTTTCTATAAATATTGTAAAATAAATATTATAAAGAGTAAGCTAGATCTAGATCTACTCTTTATATTAAGTTTCATCAGGTAACTTTTGTTACCACTGAAACACTAAGCTCATCCCAGCCAACTGTCAAATACATAACAAAATGTTCCTTTCAGTTTTGAATGAATATATTAGACACTGGGTAAAAACAACATAAATACACATTACACATGACATAACTTCAGAGTTGTTTTTAAAAAGGAGAAAAATACTGATGGTATGAAGGACAGGCAAAACCAACCAGTACGTTACATTCAGCCCTGAACATAGAGCTGTTCCGTCAACAGGACAAATAAGGATTCAGGTTCATGGTTTGGCTGGCCCAAAAGTCTACAAATTCCACACACACACACTCTCTACCAATCAATCTGTCATTCCCTTTTCTCTCTGAGTGAAAGACATTAACAAGAGTGTGACAGAAGAAGGAAGAAGTGGGCAACCAATTGTGGGCTGTACAGAGGGTGAAGGTTAAAGTTATACCTATAAATGTATGTGTGCACGAGGACAGCTTCAGAGCAGCTCGCCTTTATACAGAGGTGCATGAGGTTACACTATGCTGTGGACAGAGATTTCCAAATATCAGAGAACTGCACGGGGTATTTGTATTAAATAAAGAGGAGGAGAGACCTACAAATCTTTCTGTGAGCAGGGATTCAAGGCTCAAATTATCCAATACACCTGTGTTATACCTAAGAGGAAAAAGGCACCAACCTCAGCTTGCCCTCTGGTTCTTTGAAAGGATTATTGTGACTTGGACTGAGTGTCTGGAAAACTAAATGGTAAAGAGCTTGAGCAAAGTTTCATTTAGTGCATATTTTGATTCTCAGTCTCTGTAAAAAGACCAGAAAATGAGTTGAGTTAATTGATTGGTCTTTCAAAGGTCAGTTCTGTCTGTTTGTGTGAACTGTATTTTTGTGTAATTTGCTGGGGAATTATGTAAATCAGTTACATGATGTCGACTAATAACCACACACCATGTTTTAGATGTAGAAAATTTGTACCACGAGGACCAGTTGCTAGTATTCAAAGACATAGATGATCTTTTTTCATCTTTGTAAGGAACAGCAGAGCTGCATGGGGTTAGGTATGTTTTACAGGTAGTCAAGTGCTGAATCCTGTCTTTGTTACAAGTACAGAAGAATTCACAAACATCAGCCATTCATCAATTTAATAACAAGTTATTCTTTAGCTGGATTTTCCTCAAAGTTTTATATTACTTCAAATATTTTGAAAGGAAAGGAGAAATTAATAGAATGATTTATTGTTGGATGTGTGCTAACATACAGAGACAGAGCCAACTAGACAATGATGCCAGCTCAGACCTAATGAATATTAATGAGGATAGGTTACACACTGTCTCTGTCTGAAACTGTTGAACACAGTTGAACACTAATCAGTGGTAACAGTTTCATGTCCTGTTGCACTTAGCATTTGTTACACTTTCTGTAGTTGACTTCAGTGGAAAGAACACATTTATGACATCTCTGGTAAAAGCTCAACTGAAAGCACTTTTCCAGTCTTTTAAAATAATAAAATGCAACTTGATATCATAGAATCTATAGTACAATTATGTTGTTTGTGTACTGAAAAATGCTCTTTCTCAGATTAATCTACAGCCATGGCCAAAGGTTTTGAGAATGACACAAGTATTGGTTTTCACAAAGTTTGCTGCTTCAGTGTTTTTAGATCTTTTTGTCAGGTAATATACTGAGTATAATTACAAGCATTTCATAAGGGTCAAAGGCTTTTATTGACAATTACATCAAGTTTATGCAAAGAGTCAGTATTTGCAGTATTGACCCTTCTTTTTCAAGGCCTCTGCAATTCACCCTGGCATGCTGTCAATTAACTTCTGGGCCACATCCTGAATGATGGCAGCCCATTCTTGCATAACCAATGCTTGGAGTTTGTCAGAATTTGTGTGTTTTTGTTTGTCCACCCGCCTCTTGAGGATTGACCACAAGTTCTCAATGGGATTAAGGTCTGGGGAGTTTCCTGGCCATTGACCCAAAATTTCAATGTTTTGTTCCCCGAGCCACGTAGTTATCACTTTTGCCTTATGGCAAGGTGCTCCGTCATGCTGGAAAAGGCATTGTTCATCACCAAACTGTTCTTGGATGGTTGGGAGAAGTTGTTCTCGGAGGATGTTTTAGTACCATTATTTATTCATTGCTGTGTTCTTAGGCAAAATTGTGAGTGAGCCACGTCCCTTGGCTGGGAAGCAACCCCACACATGAATGGTCTCAGGATGCTTTACTGTTGGCCTGACACAGGGCTGATGGTAGCATTCAAATTTTCTCCTCCGAACAAGCTTTCTTCCAGAAGCCCCAAACAATCGGAAAGGGGATTCATCAGAAAAAATGACTACCCAAGTCCTCAGCAGTCCAATCCCTGTACATTTTGCAGATTATCAGTCTGTCCCTGATGTTTTTTCCTGGAGAGAAGTGGCTTCTTTGCTGCCCTTGTTGACACCAGGCCATCCTCCAAAAGTCTTTGCCTCACTGTGCGTGTAGATGCACTGACACCTGCCTGCTGCCATTCCTGAGCAAGCTCTGCACTGGTGGTGCCCCAGTCCCGCAGCTGAATCAACTTAAGGAGACAGTCCTGGTGTATGTTGGACGTGCCTGAAGCCTTATCCATGACAACTGAACCTCTCTCCCTGAAGTTCTTGATGATCCAATAAATGACTGATTTAGGTGCAATCTTACTAGCAGCAATATCCTTGCCTGTAAAGCCCTTTTTGTACAAAGCAATGATGACTGCATGTTTTTCCTTGCAGGTAACCATGGTTAACAGAGAACAATTATTTCAAGCACCATCCTCCTTTTAAAGCTTCCAGTCTGTTATTCTAACTCAATCAGCATCCCAGATTGATCTCCAGCCTTATCTTCGTCAACACTCTCACTTGTGTTTACAAGAGAATCACTGACATGATGTCAGCTGGTCTTTCTGTGGTAGGACTGAAATGCAGTGGAAATGTTTTTGGGAGGATTAAGTTAATTTTCATGGCAAAGAGGGACTTTGCAATTAATTGCAAATCATCTGGTTAATCTTCATAACATTCTGGAGTACATGCAAATTGCCATCATAAAAAAATAATCTGTAGACTTTGTGAAAATTAATCTTTGTGTCATTCTCAAAACCTTTGGCCACGGCTGTACTGGAATCCCTTAAAATACCAAAACATTTGGACTGTCACTCCATTTTACTGTTTCACTGTTGTATAAATTATATTTATCCAAAGCATTTTTTGCACTCTCACTGTACTAGGTAAGTTGATGTTTTTTACCTTTTTGAGCTGCTGTAGGTTTTTTTCCCTTTGTATATGTACACATACGTGGCCAGTAAAACTGAAAAAATCTTATTTGGATCACTCTGTCATCATCACCATGAACATGGCTGTAGTTCTTAAGTGTCAGTTGAAGACTTAGTTCATTCCTTATAAATAAAATGGCACAGACAGACAAAAAGTAAAGTCAGTTTACCTTGTTTCCAGAGGCACATTGCTACCCAGCACCCAGCTGTCTTGCAGCGGGACGCTCTCGGGGGGCGTGGTCTGCAGCTCGGCAGGTGATTGACCGGCCGCGGGGGCCGGGCTTCCAGTGGGAGGGGTTAGCTGCCGCGTTGAATTCAGGGATTGGCCAGCGTGGTGCGTGGAGCCCAAGGATTGGTTGAGAGCTGTTATTGAGGGCTGCTGCCGGTGAGGGGGAGGTACTGGAGGCAGGTTAGAGCCGTGGTGATTGGATGGTTGCTCTGTCAACAGAAGAGAAACATGGTTGAAAGGATGTTTGTCTTAGTTAGTCCTACACTTGAACTTGTCAGATTGTCATTGAATGACAAAGTTATTTGACTATTTTCCAACTTTGATTTTTCATTGATTCATTGGCTTTTCATAGTGTATAAGTATAACAATCGACTGGACTGGCTGACCCATTTATGAATTCACAGAAATGTAGGAGAGTTTTACTGGATTTTAATGAACTCAAATCTTAGCTTTCATTTGTGCAAAGAATAACAGGTGGTTAATGTCTGCAAGGATTGTAAATTGGTAATTGCTAACTAAACTGTTAACAGGGGAGGTTAAGACCTGGACTATTATCTCTCCCCACAACTATTTAGGGTATTGTTTCATGAACTTCTGATCACATTTCATCATCCAATCATAGATTGTGCCTCATATGTAGAAAAACATTTGTCAGTACCTCATCTGGACAGAAGGAGAAAGCACTGACAGACAATTAGATAGATAGATGTCTACATTTCAGACAACCACTGGTAACATCAGGTGATCATACACAGTGATGGAAGAATAAAAGAGAACAAAAATCACATATTTACTCCATACACTGCTGACAAACAATTGAATATTGATGTCCCTCAATATACAACCACAATTAGATATTGTATTCATTTAAAACATCACATGAGACAAATGGAGAAAGAAAAGCTTAGAGCTGTCAAATTTAGCATTTACTGTGGGCCTGGATATTAGCAACAGTGTAGAGTCAAGGCTGATGATAACTGTAACCCAATGCTATGCTCAGCTCAGCCGTGCTGAATACTGATCAGGTCTTGGCCTTCACAGAACCCAGCCTCATTTTTGTCAAAATATTTGTTCAAAGATGACCTGGCTTCAACTTTTCCCTGCTGTTTTTTCCTTTTCTGTCCTCAGGCTGTTCTGAAGGAAATGAATGGCAATGCTGGTATTTGATTTGCATAAAGAGCATCATGTCTCCATTTCCCTGCCCTGCTGTTATTCATTCTGCGCTACCCTCACTAGAGGAAATAGAAAGCAAAGAGAAACAAGAAGGGATATGTGCAGGAGTTCTTTCTCTCTCTTTCTCTCTGTCTTTCTCTTTCTCTCCATATGCTGTTTTGCCAGCTAAGTAATTGCTCCACTTACACAAACCTTCAAGGCTAAAAGCTGAGAAGCGCTCTCTCTCTCACACACACACACACGCAGAGTAAGGATTTCTCGATGAGTGTTTGCGCATCATTAACAAGTGTACATCTGTGTGCCATCACTACAAATGTAAATCTAAACACCTTTTATTCGCTCAGATGCTGAAACTCAACACACACTTGCACACACCACACACACATCACTCTAGGTACTGTTTGCCTAATAAAAAAATCTCAATGAGAGCGAGGTAGGGAGATATATCACTGTAGCTGCCAGACAAAACGCTGTCTTTGTGCAGCAGCAGAAAAAAAAACCGCTCATGCTAATGTGTGTCAGGATCAATGCCCCACTGGATCTTTCCAGAATATCTCTGATGTGTAAGTTTTAAACCACACAGCCTAACATCAGAATTGGAGAGCAACTACAAAGGAATAGGAATAACATTATATATAATCTTACAAAGTATATTCATAGTGAAACGTGTGACCGTTGTCTCCTTCAGTGTGCAATAATAAATAACTATAATAGAATACAGATAAATAATAGAAATAAGTAATAAATAATAATGTTAACTATAGTAGTAACTTTAAATAATAAAGTAAGTGGAAAAACAGTCTTAGGGCCCTTGACGTCTGAAGGTAGGACATCTTTCTGAGCCTCTCAGAGCTGACTGGTGTATCCGGTATCTTCTTCAAACACTAGGCAGTCACTCTTCATGATGGCCGTGGTGATGCCCTTATGGCTACAGGGCGCCATGGCCTTCAAGGTCATGCAGTGCTTGCTGAGGTAGGCAGAGTTCTTAGCCCACCTGCTAGTTCTGATGAGCTGCACGATAGCAAAGACCTGCTAAAAGTGATCATACTTCTCCTGCTTCTCCAGCATCATAGACCACATCATAACCCCTCATAACTCCATACTATGTAAGTTGATGGTCATAGTCAGGAACACAACATCCTCCTCTGGTTCTATGGCACTGTCCAGTATTCCCAGCATTCCAGGACATTACAGTTCTCAAGGTTCCATCAGACACAGACATTTTGCAATTTATTATCCAAGGGCTGCACATCGGCTAACAAGATGCTTGAAGCCGGTGTTTAAGTCCTTCATTTCCCACTTGTTGTGTCCTTCCGTGTTAAGGTGGCTGCATGAATGGAAGCAGAAATGGTCTTGCTTGTACACGTGCTTGAGGGCACGGCTGCATTTCCCTATCCTGATGGGTGACTCATCATATGTGACTCATTATACGCATGTATATCATTGCTCAGGAGTATTCAGAGTCCCACTAGTATTTGCAGAAATAAACAATTAAGTGGCACTAACAGAGGTGACTAGAGAGATTTGCACCTTCTAGAAAACCATATTGCTATGCATGATGTTGTTTAAGCCCACAGTGACTTTACTTTAGAACAGTCTGTGAGAATGAATATCTTCATCTGGGGTTGTGGAGTCTTAAACCTGCAGGGATAGCTACTGTGCCCCTCCAAGTGACATCCAACTGGGATATAATGCCTCTCAAACAGCCGCCTCAGGCAGTCTTCCAAAGAAATACAGTAGTCATCAGTTCAGCCTGGACACTGACAGTGACAACTATTTTTTAGCTGTCAGCAAGAATCACCTCTGTGTTGATGCTAGGACACATTTTCTGATTAGTAAACCTGCTTTTGTCTTTTGAAGGTGCAGTTACTTGGACACATGTATAAATGTATAATATAATACATAGTCCAGTGAAGGCCGCTAAGCCAGCTGTGATGTGGGAGTTTAGAGGGGGCATCTCGGGTTTGTGTTACTTCATCTGGCAGAAATGTTTTGGTTCGTAAATTAGTCTTATTTCAAAAACCTGGAGATGGTATGGTCTCCAAATAGTCTCTTATCGTCTTTGTATCCAAGATCTTCCTCTGGTGCCGAGGCAGCCATTGGTCATGGTTTCCATAGTCATTACTCAAGTAATTTCTAACATGGCAGCCAAAGCACTTATTGCTAATTTATGCAGATACAGTGATTACTATACTAGAATAATGATGCAATTGATATATGGAGAACAATTTTATCAGCAGTATTCAGTAATTCTGTACATATGTCAGATAACAACAACAATAGAACATTCATAGCAAATTAAAACGCATAAGCATGAATACAGTGGTTCATCTTTACTGGTCAAATATTCAAGTTATGTGATTTACACTGAGACTACCTCTGGTTCTTTGGTTCTACCCACTGAACTATGATGACCATAAAAATTCTTCCTCCCCTACAGCCCTACAAGAGAACAAATATGTCTGTGAAACAACTTGCACATGGCACCAACCTAACACTGACACTTTTAACAATTCCCAATCACACCAGTGTGATCAAATGACATCAGCTGTTTCAGAACAGTATGTCAAAATGAAAAAATCATTGCAAGGTCATATAGGCAATGTGGTGAAAAACACAGAACAAGGCAAAATCAGAAGAAAAATAGCCTAGATCACCCAAGATTCCTTAATTACCTGAGAGACAAACAGATACAGAGAGAGACAGACAAAGAGACAGAGAGACACACACACACAGCAAGAGAGAGAGAGCGAAAGAGCGAGCGAGAGAGAGAGAGAGAGAGAGAGAGAGGGAGGGAGGGATAGACAGGTCAGGTGGATTTAGAGCACATTGGAGAATACCCAAGGGTGCCTAAGCCCACTACACAAGAATCCAAGCTGTGTCCTCCTCCGCTTTAGATCAACTCCTCCCCTGTTCATCTAAAGGTATTTCCCTTGGCCTTCCCAATCATCTCTCAGCTGTTAAATGGTGCAGTCAGTGTATTTCACTAATTATAGTTAAAATTTTCATCTACTTAGGTTCTTTTGTGTTTCTTCAAGTTGACAACAAGATATTCTGCCAAGTTCCATTAACTGTTTTCTCTTAATTAGCTATCAATTCTTATTTTATAACAGTGCTGTGAATTTAAAGTTAAATTCGGTTACTTAGCATGAATACTCAATATTTCTGTTAGCCTGGAGGAGAGGAGGATTTTTGGGCCTTTTTGGCTCCTGATGTAAGACTTTTTCAGTCTCATGACATATTTTTGTATCCTTTAAATCATTCTCTCTATTTGTTCTACCAAGGAGTGTCATCCAATGGTGGGGTTTAGTTTAGAACAAATGAATAATCCTACAATAATAAATCTTATTGTAATATTGAAAGCTTAATTAATCAATACAGTTCCACATTTGAAAAAAAGAACCAGATGGTCCCTGACACTTGCCTGTCATACTCATGTTCAAATAAACATGGCCAGATGAAGTGTGACATAGTTAGAAACTCTTTGCAAGCTAGCATGTTAAGTTGAGAAAAAAAGTTTTCTTATAAAATCATCTAGCAAATATAACATGTTGTAGTCTTAATTTAGACTAAATGTAGGTTTCTTATTCCTGGGCTGCAAAAATCAACTGAAAAAAGTATTTTTAAACATGTACAATTGATATAAACAACAAGGAATTAATCAATTAAACTGAGGTAAAAGACAAAAATACAAAACCTTCCTTTATCACACTATTACAAGACTGTAAATTCTTTCTCAATCCAGCTCAAACTAATCACAGATAAATAATAGACCCAACGACATTACCACCAATTTCCTGATTGTAAAACACAAGTATCTGTCAGTCATCTCATTTAATAAAGTATGAGGCTTAAATGGCGTTTAACCTTTGAAGGCCATTACTGTGACATTTGTTATTTTGACTGAAGCTGCTGATAGTGGATTGTTTAGTTATTTATTTATTGTGTCAACCACAAATACTGAACAATCAAACACTGGGGATTAAAAATAATAAATCACAACTAAACATATCAGAAAATGTTCAGACTTTTGTGGGGTGAAATTGAAAAATCTCATTATAGTTTTTCAGAATAGCTAGACAGTGGAGCACTTTACACTATGTTGCATTCAATGACCACATCTTTTTAATTTCTTCTCAAACTGTTTTCTCACTAAAATTAAACCACCACCAAAGCTCTGGTAATATCTGCACTACATCCATGTATACAAACAACTGTGTTAAAAAAACCAAAGAGGACACAAACTCTTTTGCTCACCAACCATGGTGGTTAGTGGTTTTCCAAGGTTGCAAGCCACTCATCATTAAACTTGACTATGGTATGCAACATTTTACTTAAAGAGTTAGATTTATAGTCCTTTAAAAAGTAACTGACCACTGTGAACACCCAAATCAAGACAACATGTTTGTAAAGGTCCTTTTATATATGCATGTAATTAATATAAAGACAAAAGAAGTCCTACAATGTACATGATGAGAAAAAAAACAGAACAACTTTAGCTGGGGAAAAACTGTCTTTAAATATTTAACAATAGCAGGCTTAGAGTACAACGTAGAAGAAATATTCAAATTAGTTTTACTAATCAACTGAAATTCATGAATGTCCTATAAAGACTATTTTACTTGTATGCAGGTGTGTTGGAAATACCAGAGTGTACCTACGTTTACATCACATCAATCAACTAAAAAATAAAGGACTGTGCACTCAAAGTCTACCAGCAGCTACTCGGAACTTTAACACAGTTTCTTGCCTATTATTCAATACATGAGTTGACATTGTGAATCAGTCAACACACCTTAAATGTCGATTTGGTAGCCCTGACCATTTCATTTGTTTGTGTTGGCTCTCTTGAAGGACAGATGTGTTAGTGATGATTGCATTGGATACTGGAAATATTGGGGTGTCACTCTGGTGCACTCCGGCAGAACTATACGTGAGTGTGTTTGGCACCCACCAAAGTGGCTGGTAAGAGTGACTGTGTTACTTGCCACTGACAAACTCTACCCACATTTGGTGGGTGGTAATGTTGAGCCCTGCCATACAAATAACAAAAAAAAAAAGTGCAAAAATTCCTTATTTGGACAAAAAGCAGAGTGCCTACTTTGATGCCCATATGAAATATTAATAGCAAGGAAGACAGAAAGTTTTGCAATATTGTAGTATACGTGTTTTACAGATTCGACCTCAAAGAGGAATTCTTCTCATGAATGTGGAAAGTTTGTGACCATCTGCCACATGAAGAGACATTCCTATTGGATATAATTAACCCTTTCAGGACCCTGATCAAGGTAAAGTGAACCAAAGTGAAAGAATAACTGTCAGGTAATATAGGCAATGTTAAACAATATAAGCTAAATTAAAGTATTCAAAAAGAGTCCTACGGGTTACAATGCAGCAATGCCTCCGGTGTTTTTTGTACAACTATTTTCAAATAAGGTGTCATAACAAAATGACACAAATTAGTGCCACTCCAAAAAAGCTAGCAACTTAGCACTTTCCTCACAGTAGCCCATTTTTATAATTTCTGCCTGCACCAAACACACACCACGTGACAACAATATTTAGGAAAAAGCAACGCATAAATTATTTATCACAAGTCTGTTTTTACTCAGCCTATCAACACAATTGAAAAACTAGCAATATAGTTATAGTCCACACTTTCGACACAAGTTGAAATGGAGACTCAGCGAGGTTGCGTCTTACTGCTACGTCATCATAAATCAGTCATGTGATCTGGACACGCTGGCAGGTCTGTCGGCTCCAGAGGGTTAATACTGTATGCCTGATCTACTTTCAGAAGATCACCAGGGGTGGATCAGACATAAACAAAGATTCTTTGTCAGTTGGATCTCAAAAGAGAGACGAGACCGTTTGATGGGGATGTAAACTTAATGCATAAGACTGCAGTATCATTTTCCTATACAAGTATGTCAATTACTTCAGTTTGATTTTGTGTACTTAAATTACAAAAATGTCAAAAGAAATAAAGCCTACTAAAGCATAGAACATGGTTTTCCGATTTAATTTTGGGAAAGTAGAAATAAAAAAAAAACATAAAAGATACAAAAAAAAAAGTAATGCACAAGTGTTGTTGGAGTCTTTTCGGTCAGTAAGTGTTTCTGTTAGCAGACAAATGTTGTCAGTGTTTCTGAGATGTAATTAAAGTGTTTTGGTTACATTAGTACATTTTGGGTGTTAGATCAACTGTTGCGCTGAGCGTTGGAAGCATGCTCCTTCTTGGGATCTAAATTTACTTCATCTTCAAGCCAGTATTCCATTTATAGTGTAGTCATACAAAAATGATGTTACCCTGGGAGATACACAATCTAAGATGATGACCTTAGTTATGTGTGGTGCCTTATGTGTGCTCTGTAGACACACTGCTTTTGGTCATAGGCATACCACAGCACACCAGTGGTTAATTCAGTCGGGCTGGCACTTCACCTCATTGCTTAATTACCTCCCAGAGGGACTGTGCACTTGAATTGTCAACTGAAGAAACATACCGTAAGATGAGCTGACAGGAAATTTGAGAAAGAATGAAAAAGAGAGGCTCATTTGTGGTAAAACCTTCTATGATCCGCCTGGAGCTTCTCTCTCACTCTGTGTGTGTGTGTCTATGTGTGTGTGCGTGCGTGCATGTGTTTGTGCGTGCATGCGTGCGTGCGTGTGTGTGATCACTATACTATAGTAAGCAAATGTTTGAACCCTAAAACCTGATTTTACTCAAGAATCTGAGTCTGACTGTGGTGTTCACCCACACACAGAAAACTCCATCAGTGTGATGAACTGATGTGTGCACAGTAAATTGGCATCTCAGTAGAGCAGTGAGGTGAGGTGTCGTTGAAGGAAGAGGCTATTTGTCAAAGGCAGAGCGATTACAAGCAGCACTATGACACTCTGTCTCCATCTACATATGTCTATATGTCAATCGCTCTCTCTGCTTTTGCACAGCACTTATCAATCTCTGTATCACTACCTTCCATCTCTCTCTCAAACTCTCCCACAAACCATGTCAAAAGGTACACATCTTCCTTATCAGGGTTTTCGTTCTTTTTCTCTCCATTCAGATATCGGTGCACATTCAGAAAAAGAAGCTTTATAGAGCCATGGTGAACTGCTATATCAGCCCAAAATGTAGAGTTTATTGTGAAATAAATGCAAATTAATGTAAGAATACAAGTAATTGAGCACAATATATTTAAAAATTTTAGACAAATAGGAAGAAATAATTAATGGTGAAAATAAATAAACAAAGTCAGACAAGTAGAAAAAGTGGGGCCGACTGATTCTCAGGTCAAGGCTGGTGTTAAACTCCATCCCTGGTGATAGAAAATTGAACAAGCAGAGAAGAAAAGAGGGTACAGAAAGAACAGGAGGTGACACAGGAAGTCAATTAAAAGTTTCAGAACCAACAACAATGGTCAAAGGAGTTTAGATGAAGTAGCAAGAGAGCAGCATGGACAGGAAAAGAGTCAGAGGCAGAAAGAAAGACAAATGGAAAGATAGAGAGGGCAGGAGTGAGAGATTCAGAGGGGAAAAAAGTAAAAGAATGAGAGAATAGATCCTGGAAAAAGTAAAAGACTCATCGACATAGTGAAAGAGGTCAGAAGAAATGTTAAGACTCGTTGTTCTTCAACCGTGAAAACTAATTCCACCTCTGGACCAGGCGAGAAGAGGGGAGTTCAGCAGGCCTCTATACCCACACAAGGGCTGCCCTAGTGGGGCAAATAGGTGGCGAGTGTCCCTCTCTGCTCAATGATCCACACAACAGAAAAGGATAGAAAAAACACACAATAAAAAACGAGACACAGAAGGCCACAGAGCTGTTTTGAAGGTGAGATAGCTGTATTGGGATAGCTGCAGTGTTAAATGGCAACAAGGATCATGAATATTAAGCACAGCTGTTATCTAACTCCAGATGTGCTGAGCCAGTGAGCAGGGAAGATTACTGAGATTAACTCTATGTTTACTGTTTTAGGAGGTCAAAAACATGTGTGAGACACTGGCAATTGTATTTCACAATTAAAAGAACTTGTACAGAGACACAAATGTATGTACTGTTTATAATGAAATCTGAAAAGCTGTATATAATGTAGAAAGAGATTCATCTATATTTTTTCTCTTAGTGAGGTAGATTTCTTCACTGCCAATATTCCTTCTACCAGACTATTCTACACAGTTTTTAAGTAGAATGAACTCTCTCAATGAGGATCTTCCTAAACTTATTCAGAATTCTGCAGCCAGACTTCTGATGAAAAACCATTTGCCCTTTTAGAAAACACAGTATTCTCCAGCTCCTATTGGATTAAGACCAGCATTCAAAGTTGATTCTCTGGCAGCAGCCCTTCACAGCCCCTGAGGTCTTGTGCTGCTGCCGGCCTACTGGTCACTCTCAACCACATCAGGGAGAAAGCATGATGCAGCATTCATTAACTGTGCTTCAAAAGTCTGAAACACACTAAGCATATTACTGAAGCATGAACTGAGAATACTTGCATTTGACTGCTTAAAACAGCCGTTCTATAACACTTGTGTTTACTAAGTACTGCAGTATATTTTGTTAAAACACATAGATTTTTTTTGTATTTCAATTGTTTGTGTGCACTTTTTGTACAAAATTTGACTATTCTTTAACCTGCCTTTTAGACTTAGCACACTTTGAACACTTTGAGCTCCAGAATATGTAATCAAAGGTATATTATATCAGAATCATATTATTATTAATAAAAAACACCACATTAGAAATACAACATAGTTTGAAAAGAAGCATGAAAACAAGACATTAAGGGGCTGTGAGGCCCTTCAGTACCTTCAGTGTAAACAGGATGGACTGTAAGACGTAAATGATTAAGAAAATGTACCATGTACTATTGAGCAGAAGGAAACCAGCACTGATCCTTCGCTAAGAATTTCAACTGGCACTCAGGTCAACTCCAGATCATGTAAAACACAGATGTTTCTCTCCAGATCAGGCTAAAGGGGGGGGCAGGGGCAAAAAGTAGCACATGAAGGTATTAAGGTAAAGTGAAAGGAGAAGGAAGCGAGGAGAAGAACACATGAACTGAAATCAAAAGGGGAAAGGATGTTACAAAGAAGGGTAATGGAAGACTGTGAGAGGGAAGAAAGGTAAATGGTAGTAATTCAAAGTGTGTCTACAACAAGTCAGCCAAAACTGACAGCTAGACCATTTTAATGGCAGTGTTAGCGTTGCGGTAATCCTCTTAGACACAGCAACCCTTGGGAAGGGATTTCACTACATGTAATTAACAGAGTTTAAGCTACACTAGTCTACATTTTAAGAAAAAGAAACACCTAAAGCAACTGACATAAGAACCAATTCCCTGCCTGGACTGTTATATTTTTATGTCATGTCATTGTATATTGTGGTTCATAAAGACAACATTCAAAGTTGTCTTATCCATGGTCCAACATGCTTACGATGTGACACCTGCTCATTATGTTTATAGTCCCACCATTCCTGTTGTTATTGTCTGGGGGCTAGAGGCCACTGGCCAAAGGCTGATGTCAAGACATATCCCCAACAGCAGAATAAGAAAATCCAGGAGGAAAACAGGATTTCTACAGTTACCACACACACGAAAGTGATGACTGAGAGGGGTTATCTTTGCATGAGTCTATATGGTTTTTATAGTAAAATCTTACTCGAATACCTTTAATTTGCACTGATATTTGTATTTTAGTTGTGGGTATGCATGATAACCATGCCTCCAGTACAAAAATAATGAATCCTGAAATTCAGCAGATGCTGTCAAGTGGGTGGAGCTCTAAAAACATAGTAAACAAGCTCACTTTAGTTTGGTGTAGACTTTATACAGACTGAATCAGATTTCTGTATTGTTTGTTGCCTAGAATGACTCATCACGGACAAGTAAAATACCACAGAGGTCACTGAGGCAATTACACTTGTAGGGTAGGTCCGTTTTAGGAATGAAATCTAATAGTATCTTGCCTACAGCAACA
The DNA here is from genome assembly GCA_037176925.1 of Amniataba percoides. Lineage (NCBI taxonomy): Eukaryota > Metazoa > Chordata > Actinopteri > Centrarchiformes > Terapontidae > Amniataba > Amniataba percoides. Next base: position 576,520 of record JBAJHX010000051.1, read on the forward strand.
TGAGTGAATCCCTCCAAAGACAGCTGGATCAATAACAGCTGAACCTCTCCACTATGTCCTCCACACACACATACCTTTACTTTAATCACTACAGTGAACATCATTTATGGGTATTAAAGTTTCCAACATAACAGTAACACAGCAGCCTCGCTATAACAATATCAATATTGTAATATTATAATATCTATAACATTACTATTTACTAAATCCTGGACTTTAAAATTATACATAACATTTCATCCAAGTGGTCTGTCGGATTTCTATAATCCTAGGTTTAATGTAAAACACTGAAAAAATAAGTGTTACACCTGTGGAGTGAAGTTGATTCATTTAATTCTGCTGTTATGAATGGGATGGCTTCAGAGCAATCTACATATACCAATTTCTATCACACCAGAGTTAAATTTATCAAATTTGATGAGCACATTTTATTATTGTTGTTGTCGTTATTGTTGTTGTTGTTGTTAGTAGTAGTAGTATTTTACCTGTAAGTGATTGGTTTGCATACAGTCATACATCTCAAGTTGTATTACACTGATTTTAGTTTGAATCAGTGGAGAAAAATGAATGAACAGATTCAATTTGTTGCCACTTTAATAACACAATGGCTCTTCCCCTCTCCCCACATTACCACAGCTCATTTGCTTTTGTTGGTATGTTCTTCATTTTTCCTTTAGGGTTCTGACAATAATCTTGCAGAACTTCCTTATGCAGTATTTTATTATTATAATTTTCCAAACCATCAGATGCACTTTATACCTGTAACTAATTTAATACCTGTCAAACCTCATTGCACTACTGTAATGATAATGCACTTCTGTATATATTTTTGATAACAACTTCACTACTGTAAATATTCTATAGATAACCATTTCACATACAACTATTATAATTCTAATGAAAATATATA
>JBAJHX010000051.1:577529-599879 GCA_037176925.1 Amniataba percoides
ATGCAAACTGCATTTCGTTGTTCTGTACTGCAGGTGCAATGACAATAAAGTTGAATTCTATTCTATTCTATTCTATTTTTTCAAAAGTCCAAAACAACCAAGAAATGTTATCACACAAAACATGGCTCTATTTGATCTGGACAAAGACTACTTCTTTTCATGTTAACAAGGTGCAGCTGTCTGGTGGTTCAGGGGAGGTTTCACACCTGTCATTTTGTGTCTAATCAAACTAAAACGTCAGAAAGTGTGGAACAAACAAAGCAGGTGTGAAAGGGCCCTTGGACAAGTGCCCATAAAGAACAGACAAGCAAAGACAGGAAAGTTACTTACTGAAGATAAGGACTGGGATAGTGATGTAAGAAAGATAAATCATAAGATAGAATAAAGTATCAACATCTGCTCTGTTCCTCTTACTAAAACAATTTAGACAAAATACACAAGAAACATCTCTACTTCTCCCTCCAACTTTGGCTTGTATATGTCTATTTTTCCCCTCACCACACTCTAACCCCAACCATCCTTTTCATCTGACCTCCTCTCTTACTTTCCTATCCTCTCTTCCACTCATTTAGTATAGGCAGCTGTAGCCTTTTCAGAGCCTCTCATCAGTCCTCCACATTTCGCTCTCCTTATTGTAGCACCAGTGCACTGACCCCTCATCCACCCTTCCTTCCCTCTCTGTGTCTCTTACCCTCATTCTCTCATTCATTTTCTCCTGCCAAGTCAGCTCTTGGTGCACCCCCCACCCCCTCCCTTTCTACTCTCGTGCTCTGGCCAAGTCATTAATATGGAAGACTGTGTTCCTCTAAGCCACTGGGTCTTCCTTTGCTTTTTCTACTTTACTCTTTCATCTGTTTTCTATCCTTTTTGTCCTCACAGCCACCAAGATTTTTTTATACCTATGTCCTACCTTTGTTTTTAGATTTCCATCACATTATATTTTTTGCTCGCTCAACACTCTCTCAAAATGAAACCGGCTATACTGCCCTGTTTAAACATACTGCCGGTATTCAAATATAACAGAAGCTCAGTAAAAACCACACTTTTAGAAGTTCAACAAGGTGATGCCAGAAGTTGGGAAAAATTCTAATCAAAGGGATTTTTTTCCCCTTACAACATCACCTCACCAAAAAAATAACATTACATCTGTTGAGTCTCCAAACAGCTTAAAACAACTGATGACTGCATTTTCTTACAAGTCACTCCTTTTAGTCATGAGAACACGAACAATCCTCAGAAACATGAAAGCCCCTGTGACAAGAGACCGTACCTATCCCAGTCCCAGCCTGGTCAACCTGCTGCCATCTGGCAAGCGAGACAGAAGTATCCACTGTCATACCAGCAGACTACAGAACAGCTTCTTTCCTTAGCCTATGAGATGTGTCATTTCATCCTTTACACGCCACCATACATAAGTACACAGTTTTTTTTTCAATGTTTTTTATGTCTAGCATGAAGAGACTACAGATCAGAATTCACATTGTACTCTGTATTGTATAAATAAATGAACCCATGAATACTTAAACCCTTGAGCTGGATGACACAAGAGATGATTATGATCTCTGTGAAAGGAAAAAGTACCATGACATACACTGCAGATTGAGATGGACGACTGGCTGCACAAATCCCCTTACTTTTACACAGGAGGCTACAGTGACTGTTATTTTGTCTAATCTTCAGTACAATCCCTCTCTCTAACCTTAAAGCCGCAGTTGGTGGGATTATGAGAGCGTGGTCTTGCTCTGAATATCGGCCTAATTCTTCTTTTAAACTCAACTTTTTTGCCACTGGTCCACGTCTTATTACTTATCTTTTGTGTAAACTGTTGTTTTCTTGTTGATTGGTTGCTCTATGCTTACATCTCCTACAGAAGCAGCAACTAAAGCGCCATCAGATACTCCATTCTAAATGGTTGAGTTGATTCAGGCAGGTGATTTCTTGTCAAGAGACCTTAGGGCCAGTAGGTGGAGCAGAGAGTCCAATTGTTTTTCTTTTTTTTTTTTAAACCTGTCTCATGTACTACACAACTTACTGGTACTTACAAATCTGATTGAAAGTTCATTTGAAATAAGTGACCACCTTCAGCTTTAACAAAATATGGTTTCAGTTGCCTAAGCATAACCAAAGTGTTGACAGATCAGAAAATGCTTCAGAAATGTCTTTTTAAGGTTCATAAGGGTGATTATGGAAGACAATAAAGAATTTTCACATGAAGATTATTGTTATTACCTTTTTTTTTTTTATTGTTTTTGTGGTGGGTTACACTCTATTGTTTTTGCAGACAGGACAGTGAGAGATAGACAGCAAAGATGGGGGGGGGGGGGGTCAAATAATACAATTTCACCAACACTGCAAAACTGCAAACAGTGCAAAGTTGACAAAGGCACTTTATCTTTACTTTAGGGCAATTTAAGGCACTTTAACTTGTATATAAAATACACACAGGGTTAAACTCTGACAAAGGTCTTGTGGTATATTATATGTATTATATCAAATATTTCTCCATCTGTTTCTCGTGTCATAGTGAGCAGCCCTAGCTATCTCTCTCTCTCTCTCTCTCTCTCTCTCACACTCACACACACACACACACACACACACACACACTCACACACACACACACACACACACACTCAAACACACACACACACTCCTCTTCACCCCCTATCCACCAAACCATGTCTTTGTCTGTCTTTCTCTGTCTCTCTGTCTCTTTGTATAGATTCTGCTACAACATTTTGATTTACTTAAGTGACTCCATTCTGTAATCAGCCTCAGACACAAGCTGTGTGTTGGAGGCTTAAATCACCACTACCAGACACTAGCCTGATCAATGATCGCCTCTCTTGTGTTGCCTTCTCTTCTCTTCCAATTTTCTTTCAAATATGTTTTTAGCAGTTATTCTCCCTCTCCCCACATATCCTTTCCTATTGAAATTTCATTGATTAATTTTCACATCAAGATGCAAACTTCTTTCTTCTGTCCTCCTTTCTTCCTTCCTCTCATTGCAATAATTGATTAGGTCTGGCGTTGAGAAAAAATATGTTTCTCTCTCTCTCTCTCTCTCTCTCTCTCTCTCTCCCTCTCCCTCTCCCTCTCTTGCTCTCCTTCCTCTCTTTCATTCAATGGCTCATTGATTAGTTCTGGTGTTGAGGGGAATTGCCTCCTTGGTCCCAAAGTAAAAAGCACTAAGTGTTTTTCGTGATTCTCTCTCCGCCTCAGTCCGACCTCCCTTTGCTCTCAGTATAGACGCTGTTAATAAGCCCTGGCGTCATCCCACAGTTTGCAAAGAAACTTGTGTTTTTTCTCTTGCCTTTTACGCTCTGAGCTGATAGCCTTGGCGTCTCTGAGGCATCTAAAGGCTGGACTATGGAGGGTTTTTGGCGTCTTTACACTCTCGGGGGGAAGACTGCATGTGTTGAGGAGAGGCAAGCTATTGCACCACATTTGTTCACTTATATAAAAAGGAATACCAACAATGGGTTAAAGCACTTAATAGAGCTCAAAGTATATATATATATATATATATATATATATACATATATATATATACACACACACACACATATATATGTATGTATATATGTTGTGTGTGTGTGTGTGTGTGTGTGTGTGTGTGTGTGTGTGTGTGTGTGTGTGTGTGTGTGTGTACATTCTGAGGTTCAACATTTTCAGAGATGTCAGAGAGACTGACATGCATTCCAGATAGGCTGAAAACACAAGAAGTCTGACATATCTCTAAAATCATCTCAGTAATGATCTGTCACCATCAATAATATAATAAGTAACTTAATGATCATCATGGAATTTATCTGTCAACGTAAAAACATTACAGTCTATCGGGCTAACGCAGCAGTGGTACTGACTACAAGGAGAATGAAAGAAGAAGACTTAGCCTGAGGCAGCAGTGTTAATAAAATACTTCACTCCCTGTGACCTACCCTGTCTTGTACTTTGAGGAAGAAAAAAAAAGGAGAAACAGAAAGTTGTGCAGGTGTCTGAGTGCAGGTGTATGTGTGTGATGACAGACAGGGAGATAAACATCCCAGCACAGACTCTTCCACTGTCAGACAACATTTGGCTTCCAATTGTATGATGAAGTGCACAGATACACTCTCACACTAGACTCTCAGTCTAGTGTGAGAGTGGGCTTCATCTAAAAAGTGGCAAGTCCTGTTCTTTATTCCACACTATCCACAGTAAACCTGCACTTCTTTCTTTTAATTGTTAAAGGGATATGGTAGTTTCAGCACTCGCTTCGATAAGTAAGTCATGCAACATTCACCCATCTCGTTATTAGTTTATCTATATCTATATTTGTAATTTTGTTTTCAATTTTATGTACTGTCAGTACAGCCAGATTCATAGTGACCTCACAGAGATACCAAACAGCATACAGTCCATACACAATACTGTTCACCTTATGCCACATCATTGAACTGTTACAATTATGTATTATTTGTTGTCCTGAAAAATAAGGGTCATAGGGTCAAAAATGCTGATACTTTAGGATAGTAAACTATATCTAGAACACAGAATATATATCTAGAAATGTTCCCTGTATATGTATGAATGGGCCTGGAATGAAGCAGACTTTCAGGAACTGCCTTTATGGACTAGAAAAAGTATTCCAGTTGTTTCCCATTGCTTCATACAGTAGTTGGTTGTCCCAGTAAACAGCCAATAAAAACATGTTCAGAGAGACAAAGGGAAAAGAAAAACCTTGATTGTTTCTCCCATTCTCACAATTATTTTCCCTGCTCAGCTTCCTCCTCCTGTAAACAAGGAGTTTTAAAAAAAGACTGGTTTCTGCAGTTGTGTGCGTGTGTTTTTTATGTGCAAAACAATATAAACTAAAGACCTATCGTCTACTTTACTTCACTGCTTGACTTCCCAAAAAAATCACTGGTGCGAAGAAAAGAGAACTTAGAGGATGGACACAGAGTGATGTGAGCGGATAAAGGAAAAAAAGGGCATGTCTAAAAAGTGCAGGAAGTAATGAGAGTGATATTTTAGATGTTTGGCTGAACATTGGTTGGTTATGCCAGGCTGGAATTACTTTGAGGAAAGAGGACCACACACATTTATACAAACATGCACAACCTTTTAGCCATTTAAGACCCTGTTTCAGAGCTGTTTCTGATACATTTAGAGGCAATGTATATATGAGGTGACATCTGTCTGTCTCTCTACTGCCATCACTGCATACAGCTGCCGTTCTTTTTCTCACTCTCCTTCTTCCCAGATCTCTTCCCTCTTTATTTCTCCCTTTCATGCAGCCTCTCCTGATGTCATCTGACTCCAATTGTGGTTGTCTTAGTTCCTTTCTTGAAACCATGAAAGTCTGTTTCCTATCAAATTCGTTACTGTAAAAAGACTGATCCAGGGTCATTTGCCAGCCAACATGGCTCAACATCTGGTGCTTGTCAACCTCCACAGGCAAACTGGTCTCAGATCAGCACTCTGCTGAACCAAACTGAGCCCCCATGGCCCCAGTGATTCAAGCAGCCAGACTAAGGCTTCATCCTCAACTTACAGCCAAACATTTTCCATGTCAGCAGCCACCAAGAGAAGGCATGATGGCAAACAGGGCAGATCCCTGAAGATACCAAAGTCTAGTCAAATAAGCTTTTAGAGTTGGACTGTGATCAAAAATGGCAGCTGTCTAACCTTGGTGTGCTCACTATTGAAATAAGAAGGGAAAATATTGTCTGCACACTACACCAGTACTGGTTCTAGCAGTGGGCCTTTAGGAGCCAAGCCATTACTGGCTGACCTCAGTGCCCCCCCTGCTGCATCTTCTCCCCTCCTACTGCCTGATAATAATCCACATAAGGTGTTGTTACTGGTAGTCATACTAAGCAGTATTGTAATCCAATATTATCAAAAAAAGAAAAAGTTTAGAACTACACAATAAGATCCAGAACCAGTTGACAAGGACCTTCCACCCATAACGTAAGACTGTAGCAGTGTGAGCATAACGACACAGGCAGATATATAACAGTGTAAGCAGACAACAAATAATAAAAACTGGGGCTAGCCTAAGGGAAAAAAAGACAAACTGATGTATGTAGCTTATAGCTATACCACTCCTTGCCCAGATGATGTGGGCACTCACTGAAAAACACAGACAAGTGATTTGAGCAAAGGTTCCTACTCAGCTGTTTCTGAGGAAAAAGTGTTTTGTTTTTTTTTTTAGGTCAGGGTATTCATCGCAACATTGGCTGGAACATTCAATCCTCTTCAAACAGACGCTGCATTCTATTACCCTTGTTGGAAGTTTCAATCACCTGCATCACTTTCAGACCCCACTTTTACTGTGAATGGATTTACCAACTGGAAACACACAGTGGAGAAAAGCAAGGACGTAATTAAGTATGCATCAAAAAGAACATCAGATGTGTGAATCTATGTGGAGGGAAAAGAAAAGACACACAGTGACGGGGCAAGAAATCTCCATGCTCATCAATGCAGATCAGCTGATGTGGAGTCATCAGTTATTGATGTTGTGGAATTTCTTGCGGGGAATCAGCTACCACTGAGAGGAGATCACGGTTCATGGAACAGTATGGGAGACGCTGCTGGATTTTTCTTGTCCTTATTTGGATACACCAAGAGCAAGTATCAAGCGCTGGCCAAAAGAGCATGGACTATAACTAGTAATGCAGAGTATTCCAGCCATGACTTAAGATATAAATGAAATAATCAGCACCTTGGTAACAGATGAAAATAGAGAAACTGGAGTCATTTTACACTATGAAAGTTGATGGGACTCCTGAGCTGGTGTACGGTACGCAGGAACCTCCTTGATGTCAGGGAAACATGGATATGTGTACAAATTAGGCCTGAACATACCATAAGTACAGTGCTTGAACCGTCAGTTTAATTTGATTATTGTGACAGTTCTTAAGTGTGTGCAGCTTGCTTTATAAATTTTGCAGAAATCCGACGGTCTACTTGACCAATGGTGGACAGGGTACCTTGCTACTGCCTCCATTACTTTGAAGTCATTTGAGGACATGTCCAGGCTACTTGGAGAGATCAGTGGCACCCATGGTGTAGATGTGCAAATTGAAATGGCGGGGCTCCCACAGTCCCTGGGCCTCACTTCAAGTTCACTGCACACACAGTGCACAAGATTCAATTCAACAACTGAACAAACCAATTGCTCCAGTCAGAAGACACAGATCTTACATACTGCTGTACACCTTGTTAATGCAGCATTTGACTACACTGACAATAACCTCCTGTGAAGGACAGTTTTTGGATATTTGGAAAAAATTCAACAGATTTTCAACATAATGTAATTCGAGAAACAACAGGACAATGTAATATAAACAAGGAAATTGAGCTCCACAGGTTGTACTTTGACAGTGGCAGTTTGTGATGAGCTAGGGGAGCACTGCCAGCCATGCATCCCAACAATCCAGCACCCCTGAATGTTTCCTCAGTGAATCATTCAGTGGTTGTAACACAGCCTCTAATTGTGGAGTCAGAATTCACAGTGGTCTAGCACTTTCTCTCCAAGCAAATGGCAGAGTCAGCTGAATCTAATCTAAATCAAACAACTAGTCAAAGAATTTTAGAGGCTACTGGAAGCCATACCAAGAACCTGTCACATGCACTGACACTTAAGGCCAACACTACACTTTGTGGAAACCCATGCTCAACATGTAAGAAAATGTTCATGGACCAGCAACGCAGCATGCTAAATAAACACAACCTAATCCAGCTGGCATTAAAAAAGACTTACAGGAAAAAACGCAGAGATTAGTAGATGGAGATTTTACTCAGGAGGTTTTATTCAATGGAAAAACACTGCCACTATTAAAGAACTTGCTGGTGAGGTTAAGAATTGTCTGATGTGCTCGAGTTGAACTCCAAATTGTTTTGTGTCATAGAGGTGTTATTGCTCTCTAAAGAACTGCTGCTCAAATCCTGCAGAATCAAATCCAATTTTAAATCCTGTTTTAAGATGGTCTGTGCTGATGCTGTGTTTATGAAATCCTATCAAGATTGCTGCAGACAAATTGTTGCATTCATTGTGATCTTTCATTTAAAAAAGTGTTAGCCCATATAATTTGAAAATAACAAAACTGTTACTTGGCTTCTTTTATTGTTTGTTTTAATTAATACTCTATAACTGTAAAGCTGTACAAAAAATCAAATGCCACTATTCCCAACAATCCTGGCACTTCTGCACTGCACTAATATACAGTTTCCTATTAAATCTGTCATGGAACAATGAAAATCTATACATGCAATGAATTTGTTATATCCCAAATTTTCTGTTTTCTGTTTTTACTTTGTGTCATGACAAACACAAAGTAGTTTGATTTGACAGGTGTAATTTGTCTGAATTAAATCAGATTTAACTCCACTACCACCCCAAATTATTGATCTATTTTCAATAGTTCATTTCTCTGTTACTTTAAATAGTCTTTATACAATATCCCCCTGGCACTTCTCTTATTATGTGTCCCAGTTTGACTTCCATTATAATTCACATGACCAGCCTGAATTACTGGCAAAACATTTGTCTGACCAAACTCGGCTATACTCGGCTATACAGTGCTCAGTCAAAACAGTGCTTTTATTATACGAAATGCCAGAATTAAAGGCGCTATTGGAAGGAAACCAAGCTTAAGTAACCATGGCTGAAATTTACACAAAACTGAAAACCCTGAAACCATGCCCACCACAATGTAAATAGTACATAATCACAACCATTTTGCATAATATTAATCAATACAAGATTCTCAGAAGTTGTGCAAACTGGCTAAGTTATTCACTAAGTAAAATAATCTGACATAACACTAGGCCCATTAAAATAATTAAAAGAAATCTGACAATGTCAGGGAGAACTTGACCAACTAACAAGTCTTTAAAGACCAAAGACTGCTGATATAGACACCTGAGCTGAAATATGTCCATTTTAACAGCTGTTTTGAATTTCATAAGACTGCTTCAAAATAGCCTGGCATTCAAAACACATAGCATCATTTTTTTTGTTCTTGTGTGTAAAGGGAAAAAAATCAAACAGGAAATAGTAGGCAGTGCTATATTTCCCTCTTTTAATTTGGATCATTGACCTTCCTTTGGATTCCCAAATCTAACTGGTCTCTTTTGTTTTAATATCTGGTGGTTTCTCTTAAAGAATAGATAGTTTCTGGGTTTCGTGTGATAAGACACAGAAGCAGACATGAAAGGAAGGGAATGTTGTAAAGCAAAGAGGAGTGGGACAAAGATGGAACCACCAAGAATCTCTGATCTATTGAAGACAATCACTGAACACACTCTGGAAGTCATCAGAAGTTCAATCCTCCACATTCCAATGCTTGCCAAGTGTCATGATCCCAGCATTTGTCATGAGCAAGTAACATGAGAAACAGCTACAGCTCACATAGTGGAGTCTACAATATACAACATACAGAAAACATCTAAATATAGACTGTAAATATATGCTTTAAGTGCATCTAGGGTGTGTCCATCCCATTATCTGGGCACAAAACAAGGCATGAGGCCTAAAAAGACTGTATTAAGTCTTTAGTAATTAATTATGGGTGTGTTTCTGGTATAAAATAAAAAGAGTCAGTGTCATCTCCCAGTGCCTAATGTCTCTCCCATCAACAATTCTATCTGACCACATTTGAACTCTTGAAAGAAACACAATAGAACTTTTAGCTTCTGAATGTTTAATTATTTACTTTATTTAGCTCTGACCTGTATCTTTTGGATGTGTTTGATGTATTTACCTTAGATCCTGACTGAGCCTGTCTGCATGGCTGCAGATTTAAATAATCAAAATTACACTGCTGTGCAAATGTGTAAATGTACACAGCATCTTTCTTGATGGAAAGAAAAACACTGTTAACTTGCATATAAAAATAATCTTCTTATCTGAATAATGTGCCCTTTAAACAACATGGAAATATTGCACAGTTGACATACAATGAGGGTTTTTTAGGTCACAATTGCTTTCTGCTACCTCGATGAGCAGAAAACAACGTGTCAACAACAAGCCTGACCACACCTCACACCCATGGGAACACAGAAGGGTGCAGGGACATTTGCCTAGACAACATGGACACATGGAGATGAAAATGACCACTGTGTCGGTCCGAAACTAGCAATGATAGTTCTGCTGCACACCGCTTTGTTTTGGGGTACGATGAGGTCTTTGTCTGCATTACTGACCTAATCAGTTAAAGACCACCTGCCTTCTTTTACATAATTTCTGCAGCAGCTGTTTAGATTGAAACATAAATGTTTTGAAGAGGGGGGAGGAAGTGCAGAAGAATGTGATTTACAAAAAATCCAATTGCTCCGACCTACACATGACAAATCCAAAGGAGGATTATAATATGCAATGGAAACATCCAGTCTTCTACAACAACTAGGATTTGGCCAATGGGGGTTTTGCAGAAAAAGCCATTATAAAAGCACATTATAAATATGTCACAGGGCAGATTTAAGAAAGAATAACTCATCACAATCGGTACAATTTCAGTTCAGCTTTTAAAAAGCAACGAAACAGCTTCTAATACACGTGGCTAAAGAAGCAAAGTAAAATCCCTTTACCATGTATTACAGGTAAGTACAATCGGGCTGCATACTCCTCTTCCTCTTCTTCCTCCTCCTCCTCCTCCCCTTCGTCTGAGTCTGCCTCAGCCATGTCTCCTAACAATGGGTTGTCATGTGGATTGGCTGATTGTGGATGTGATTGATCAGTGACAGATGATGGACAGGAGGGGGAGGGCATTGGAGAACCTATGAAAGAACACAACCAAAAAGAAAAAAAATAGGAATGATGAATTTGAGGAATGAATAAAAGTAGCAACAACCACAGAAACCAAATCTTAAAAAAGCAAATGACTGAGAAATGAAGTATGGCGATGTGTGTTGATGATGTGACAGAATTGTGGCTTGAGGCTGTCAAAGTTACTGCAACCGAAAAAAAACATTGTGGGGTTGGAATTGTCAATAGAGTCACATAGGAAGCATGGGCATTCCAAGCTTCTACCATACACCTGCACGAACACTACTCATTCGAGATGCCTTTCGGGTATTGTGCCTCGAGGAAGTCTTCTCTCTGTTCCTCCTCATCACTCTCCTTTCTTTGCACCATCACTCTTCAACAGATCCTACAGTTTTCTGGGCTGGGGATTTGATTCAGTTCCACATTGCATCCTCACTACACTGGTCCAAGTTGTTGGACTGTGTGATGTGTCCGACAGAGTTGACTATATGTTATGCCTTTGTGAGACTGGCCTCACAAGCAGAGTGCGCAAAATCAATGATGTATTGATGCAGTTGGCATTTAGTGACTTCTGAATGCTAAACTGCTCCTCTCTGAGTTTGTGCATGCGAGTAGGCTATTTGTGTTTGGGAGTGTTTGTGTGCATTTCCACCAGATAGGTAACTCTACTTTGCATTCCATACAAATGTGCTCATATGCAATCATGTTGTTGGAAAGCAAAAAAAAACCCAAAAAACACTTAATAGCACTTGCCTTGGTGGCCTGCTTTACAGATAGAAATCTGTAATGTGTATTTCTAAATCTTTTGGCAAGCAAAATCAATGTTCTTTCAAAATGTCATTTGCAGGAAAACAATTACAATCTTGTTTGGACATGTATACACATGCTAATACTGACAATACAGCAAACTTTCGTCAGCTCTCTGTAAAACACAAAAACAAATGTGTTGCATTGGGTTTTTTAGAATAGAATAGTTATAGAATAACAAAATGGTCTCTATAGTAGTCCCTTCTCAAAGACATGACACGCTCCATATCAACTGTATTTCCACACGCTCACTTTTTCACACAAGAAATGTCAAACACACAGCCAGGCTTGTCCCCTTTAGCCATCTAGTGTGTATCCTATCCTGACATTAATTTGGGGCTTTGCAGTTTCAGGCTAAAGCTACAGTACATCAGCTCAATGCAAACAGATTATAAATAACATGACACAAGTCTCTGCTTAATTATTCACCAGAATGCCTTTTGGCTCGTTTCTTTCCCTGAGACAGAAAATGACATGGGTGTGGTATTTTCTATTAAATACCTAACCCCCTAGTGATAGAGAAAAAGAGAAAAAGCCCAGCAGCTTTTGTTGGGGAAACAGGAACAACACAGGATTACAGCTACATGTGGACACTATAAAACAGATATGGTCCACTGGTTGGACATGATCATTTGTTTGGGACTGATAAGCACTGAACACATCAATGGGAAGCCCTTCACCTGGACTGATCCCTTTGAGACATGTTGGTCAGTATGCCTGAATTTGTTTTGTTGTCATTTACATTACCAAAATGCTTTCATTCCTGGAGCTGTTTTATCATTCTGTCATGGTCAAACGACGGTTGTTTTTTTTTCACCTGGTTAGAATAAATTATTAGGGCACACCATAAGTCCTACACCACTATGTTAACATTTAATAACATTTAATTAGATATTTGAAATAATAAATATTTCGCTCATGCCTGTAAAATATTTACAAGTAGCAGCTGCTGGAAGCTGGAAAAAAATGCTAAATAAGTAATCATGTGTGTTCATGAGAACATGGGTGTCGGTGTTTTAAATAGGTTTTTGACAACAATGAAACTCTTTAACGCATTAGATACATCAGGCTTTGGATATACACACACAGCGTTTGCTAGGAGAATCAAGTCATTGTTGGTTTTGGTTTTTTCATGGCATTTGAACAAGATAAAATACATAATACAAATATTACCAAATGTATACTTGAAAATGGAACAAATAAACACATGGAGGATGATCAAAGGCTGTTTTTTCTTTTATTCATTCCAAATAGATGGCTTTCAGCTCATCAAGATAGGGCTGAAAGAATAAAAATGTTATCACTCTTCTGCTGGACAGCTTGTGAATTTGAGCCAAGGAATCACTCAGTACTTATCGTAATTTAACCCATAATAGTACCGTAATTTATTTGGTGATTGTAGTTTGCATTAATGATCTGAAACTGTAAAGTAACTGGTTCAACTCCTCATGATAAACTGCTTTCCCTTTTTTCCAGGCTGGACAGAAAAAGTCAGAGATCTGTATTTGTGATGAGAAAATGATGGTGAAATTCAATGTGCAATCAATATTGTTTAATTCATTTTAATTACCCTACTTGGGAAAACTGCTGTTCAGAGATTTAGCTGTTACTGTTTCATACCATGCCATGTGGAGTTTTCAGGCATTTTACTTGTGTTCTGCTCCAGAGACGCATGCAGGGTCTCAGCGTGAAGTTAATCAACAGCCACTGGGGTCAAACCTGAGACTGACCACTTACTGGCTTGTCTTTCTTACTGCTAGGTTAGTGTACACCACTCCAAAACCTTAGGAATGTCTAAAATTCAATACATCTTACAGAAATAATCATTTGTGGTTTGCCACATAGGACAGCAGATAATGCTATTTTTAACATGGAGAAGCTCAAGTCATAAATTTATTTAAGTCATTTAAGCAGATAAAAACACATACTGCTTGGATGTTTACCACTACAACATTGGGCTATTCACGGCTTATAGTGCCAGTGCCGCTTCTTTAAAGGCAGACCGTCACAGAAACAAAGGGGTGTTAACTACTCCACTCCACAAGCATCCAGACAGCGGTGATCAGTCTTGCCAGCTCAGTTGGATGTTGTATTAAAACACTTTCAACTATGCATAATATGGTAAAAGAGCTATTCTGTACTCGAGAAACAAACTGTACAGCAAGAAATGAACAAAGTCTTTGTCTGTAATATGGTAGCAATGTCAGAACACAACTCTTCAGCCAGAGCAAAGTAGATTACGTGCTCAGCACAACACACCCACAGAGCTACAGCTATGTGTGAACGCAGCATTACTGACTGATTAGCATGCTGGGCAAGATTTCCAACTCTGCTGCTCTGGAAGTCTTGTCTCTCCAACTATAACAAAAGCATAACTTCATCATAAAAGATCTTTAATGTTTCACCCCACCAAGAGTTCTCATACTTGGGAACTCTTTTTCTCTGGGCCACGTTTTCCATAAAATCCACCTGCATTGTTCTGTACTTTGGGAAAAGTCTCTGGGTTGACATTGTGTTTTTGCTCTGCTCTGTCAATCTCCATATCAAAGACACCTTGGTAGAATGCATTATTACTGGGATTAGAAAGAGAGACAGGAGAGAGACCCAAATATTGCTTTTAAGCCTTCAGAAAATCCCAAACCTTACCCCCTTTAATTGTAACTCATGAAACTGCGTGCATATACGTCTGTGTGCATGTGTGTTGTAATAAATGGGTCACAGGCATATAGTGTGACTGTCAAAAGGCCTGACACAGCTGTCCAGTTTGTTGAGCGGGACACGGTGTTAAGTTGTGCTGTAATTGCCTAAGAGCTTGTTGTTCTGACTGAAGAAAATATTCTTTAAAGGCCCTGATCAATGGAGTAAAAAGAACTTTGCAAAGAAATACTCAGTCTTTGACATGGCTAGGTGCCTCATGGCATCTCCCCACAGTGCCTGAAGGAACGAGGTAACTGCACTCACATCACACGGGAATAACCAGCAGAACAACTTGGCGCTTCAAGGACTTGGAAGTGGTCTAGTGTCTGAAAGGAAGCCTCCAAGAAACCAGAAACGAAATGTTCAGGAGGTTTGTTACTCTAGATCTTTTTTTTTTTTTTTTTTTTTACATTCAGCACACATGTATGTAATTATATGGAGCCCAAGAAGGGACATGGAGGGGAAAAAAGAAAAAAACAGGATGTACTTTTGCACGATCTTGCAAAACCTTTGTGAAATCCTACAGAACTTTTGCAAGATCCCAAAAGTCACTGAAAGTTCTTGCTTCTTACATTGTACTGTTTAGTTGTATCATAATCAAATATGTCAACATGAATAGCCTCAAGACTGCAAACTGAACTGAGGAACAATTGGAAGAACAAAGTAGTCTGTTTTTTCTCAAACCATGGAGAAAAGGCAAACACACATGAAGGTACTAGCAGAACAACAGGCACATTGTGTTGCGTGACTTATAACTAATTGAGAATTTTCCCCTCTGTGCTTTGTTTACATTGCAAATATCTTATTATCTTGTTGAATTTTGTTTTTGTGGATTAAAACTTAAAACACAGCCTTGAAAACTTCACTGCAGTCTTTCAAAAGAGCGACAATTGTGTGACAGAGACTGGACATATTTGGGGTCAGATGGTGGCCCCTGTGTGTACTTTAGCAATCGCTAGTTTATGTCATTTCAGTGGAAAAAGCTGCAGAGACTTTTTTAACCCAGTAACCTTGTCACGCAAAACAAGCACAACCTTAGATCTCAACCAGCTGTTACAGAAAGAGTGTTCGTGTGTGTGTGTGTGTGTGTGTGTGTGCGTGTGTGTGTGTGTGCGTGCATGTGTGTGTGTGTGTATCTGTATGTTTTGAACACCTGGCTCCTTCAGTGCCTCCTCATTCTTCATCCCTGCTTGGCTTGGTTTTGGCAGACACACACACCGACACACACAGATCTGTTGTGTCCTGAGGTAGCTTCTTCTGTACTCTCTTTCACTCCGATCTTGGCCTCTCTCTCCAGTGTATTTATCTACTTTTTATCTTGCCTCCTACTTTCCTATGAACTCTTCCACAGTGGTCACCCCCAGATGTGCAGCACAGTAGGTGTTTTCTATCTTGCTTCATTAAGTTTCCCTGGATGAATCAATAATGACAAAATTTACATTCTAATGCTAATTATCCAAAGTTACAGCAACTAAATCTTGACAGTAATTGCATTTCCAACTTAACAAATGACATACAGGAAGTTTTAAAGTTAGGTTACAATACAATGACACACAAATGATGTATTTTCCTGTTCTGTACAAAAACAATATGTGGAAGATGTATAGTGATTATGCACTGACAAGCACTGACAAAGTAATCAACCGCTTGGACCTTTGCTCATTCACTGACATTCACTGGGACCACTACAGCTGTACTTCCAATCACAACCACTTATCAATTCCAGATTCACTTGAGTGTCAAGTCAGTTCATTCGTGTTTAATAAGGTAAATCATCATAACTATCAATGGTTTCATGTGTTGCTGGTTCATTGGCATTTCATTTGATTGTTAATTTGACTAAATGACCAATTTAATCTAAAGGCATTTTAATCAAGGAAAAATAAAAAACAAGATAATTAGTGGTGTAAGGCTACTCTAATATATTTACTGTCATAGTAAATAGTAGCATCAAACGGCACACTGCCGTCAGTTTATTTCATTGTGTCACAAATAACATGTTTTACAATAAATTCAAGTCATTCATTTCAATCACTCAAAGTTATGGCTAGGCCATAAAACAAAAAAATCATTTCAAAATAAATTTACGTGGATAACAATGATAATCTTGCTTCAGACAGACAGCCCATCACGCAGCAGATATGAACACAAAAACCGCCAGTCAGTTTGCAGTGATTGTGGTTTCTCTGCCAAATGAAGCATTTACCGCAGAGCTATTTTTGAGCTACCTGTGAAAAGTGGATGTTCTCAGGATAAGAGGAGAAAAGAAAGTGACAGTGCAAGTGAACTTGCATTATCCTCCAAAGCTGAGGAAACTGTTTAACTCTGGATATTTGAAAACGTCAAAGCACAGATTAAGACCGTCTGCAAAAAATGTTGTTGGTTAGTGCCAACCAAGCCAGAAACACAAGTCTTTTCCATCACCTGAAGAGGTTCCATCCCATCAGAGAGGAGAAAATGTGGACCCATGACAGTCCATCCACAAATTTTGTCGAACATCCTCGTGGGTCTTTTTAGCTAGGCTGCACTCCAACACAAATGAGTAGTTTACAACTTTTTACATGAGTTTTGTCGCGTTAATTAACATCTCTTAGGAGTGGGGTGATGTGTATGTAGTTAATTGTCACTGTCAAGCTAAATAAGCAAAGTCCAAGTGTGTGTGTGTGTGTGTGTGTGTGTGTGTGTGTGTGTGTGTGTGTGTGTGTGTGTGTGTGTGTGTGTGTGTGTGTGTAGCAAACCATAAACAAAGTGTCAAGCCAGGCCACCACTTACATAATGCTAATGATATGAGGACTGTATGCTCCCTCTGCCTCCTCCTTTTCTCTCCATGTCCAAAGCACACTTTTGTGTCCCATTTCTGACTGAGGCCGGGCAAAGACAATGAACTAGGCATATACCTTTTTGTTCAGCAACTACAAAAAGAAAATGAAAGTGTGACAAGAATCCCATCTTTCTTTCTTGGCAAAAGATTTTGTTTTGTCAGTGTCCACCCTAAATATACTGAGACAGATGGACAGAGTGAAAAGAAAGAAAAAGAGCAAGAAACTAAAAATGAAGTGGGCTACAGTTGGTACTAGCCACTCTGTCTCCTCCACTCTCACTCCTTCATCATCTCTGTCTTTCTCTTTTATGGGTCTGTGAGATCATGTCAGCCTTTTGTTCAAGTGGACTATAAGTTGGTGTAAAGCCACTGTGTCCCCCGGGCACCGTTAGAGTAACAACCATGATGACGGAGAGACACATGCTAAAATCATCCAGTCACACACCCTCATAATATAATCTGTTTGAGACTGTAGGAGAGACAGATTATGAACGAACTACAGAGAAACTTCCACCACAGAAACTCAACCACTATTTTGACACTTTTATTGTCTGCATGATTTAAAGTTTGTTTTGATTTCAGCGCTGTTCTGATTGGCATAGCAATGACCAGCTGGGGCAAGCAATGACATGCACAAATCATGTCAGAGAGGGGGCAGTGCCAGACCAGCTAAACAAAACAACCCGCCTGTGATTCATGACTACACAGGCGCCAACCAGGCTAATCCAGGCCGCAGTGTATTGCATCGCAGGTGTTACATTGCCAGTGTGAATAGGAAAGGAAATGTAGTGCAATCACAATGTTTCCATGACGTACTCAGGTGCATAATCAACCACACAAACGTGCACAGATGAAGATGTAAACACACAGACACACACACACACACACACACACTCACACACACACAGAGGAGTGCCCTGTCCCCTGACATCAGTTTTTTTCTGCTAATTGTGTCCTTTGGAGGAATGATTTGTGTGTGTGCGTGTGTGGTGTACATTAGGTGTATCCACAGGGGACACTTCAACAGAGAGCAATACATTACCCTCACTTTCAACAGCCACACTCTGTCTGCCTCCACAGAGAGCACACAGTGGCCAACTAACCAAACCTCCTAATCTCTCAAAGACAAAGGTAGGGAGTGGAAAATGGTGAAATCACATCGCAGATCAACATTTCATGTGTACCACTTGTTGAGCTGCCCTTAAACAGATCCCAACAGCAGCTGTTTGCCATCTGTGTTTTTTTTAATCTCTGATCACATAGATTTCTTTTCTGGAGTATTTCAGTTGATAGCGTACATAAATTCTGTTTTATTATCAGGATATTGAGTAGTGCGGTAGGAAGAGTTACTTTAGGCATCCAGGGTTCATGAAGTAAAGTCCAGATCATTCTCTGCACAGATGACAAGTTGGAGCACTGCCCAAGCTCAGAGTGCAGATTAATTATCTGGTTCAATCGGAAGAAAAAATGTTAGAAATATCGAAATGTATGTGAAATACTGTGTCAGAGGTACAATGTCATATCGTGAACATGAAAATATAAGGTGAGGAAAGAAAAATATCCTAAACAAGAAGTCAACAGTTTGATCAGACCACTTTTGGAATATAGATTCATTTAGTCTTCTATTTTGTTTTGCTACAATAACGTTCTGGGCCCAGGATTGACCTCTTCATCATGGCAACAGCAGCTAAGGCTCATGGTTATATATTTAGAGCTATATAAAATACCAAACTTTACCAAACAAAAAGGTCAATGGGGCAAAGTCTACCACAAACTCCTCTCACTTCACAACTCTCAGTAATTAACCAACAGTGAGAAACAATAGTTATTAGCAACAAGTACTTCAAAATCAAAGAGGGAGAACTTGCCAGAGCAGCAATTGTGCACTGATATTCAGCATTCACACAGAGATCCAGCACAGGACAGGAGGAGCAATCAATTACACGCCTGACTTCAGACCAGAATGGGTCGTGACATGTGTAAGGGGTATAAGTAAGGGCCACAATCACAAACATTCCCCATGTTCACAGAGTAGTTTGCTCAACTTTAAGACCCAGAGCAGTCCATTTTTTAGTCCTAAAATCCAAAAGTGAGTTGGCTTTCAAGCCATAAATTCCCTTGGCTGAAAAGTAATTGGAGTGCCTGACGGTGCCAGAGGCACCACAGCCAGGAACTGAATCCAAGTCCCTGTGGTGTTGGGAATTTTTACTTCTTTTGCCCAGACACCCCCCAGATGAACTCAAGTTTCATGTTTTCTTCCGTGACATAAATCAAACCAATACACATCCCATTTGTACATTTTGGAGCTTTTCTTTCCCCTTATGTGAGATGGTCCATGAATGGACTTTGGACTGAGTTCATTTGAGCATCTTTAATTCTGCTTTAAAAACGTTTAAAAATGCAGTAATATCCCATCCTTCTTAGATAATTTTTTTGTTTGTTTTTAATGAGAGTCAACTTAAAGGTTTTGGATATTTCTGCAGAGCTGCAACCCTTCAGTGTAGTTTTTTCCCACAGGCTAGCCTTTTACACATTTAACAATAATCATGTTTGCAACATTTGCACATTTTAAAGGAGTATGTTGGAGTGCTAAAGATATTTATTTAACAAATGTAAGCTGACTGAA
Source organism: Amniataba percoides (assembly GCA_037176925.1). NCBI lineage: Eukaryota > Metazoa > Chordata > Actinopteri > Centrarchiformes > Terapontidae > Amniataba > Amniataba percoides. The sequence continues at coordinate 597,237 of JBAJHX010000051.1, forward strand.
CTGGATTCATTGCATTTAAATTTCCAGCCACTTAGATCATTTACTTTCAACACAAACCACAGACGATATATAGATCAAGAACGATAAAGATAGACACGTCTCCACTTTGTCCCACTGTACAAAAATAAAGCCAAAATATCACAGACACAGATGCTGTCATATTGAAAGATGGTCGGTATTTAAGTCCTATTCATATACCTGCTGGACTCCAATAATTAGTAACTGCTAGTTATCTTCTGCTCTATGTACAATTCCTGAAAAGATGTCAGCAGTTTCCCCCGCAACTACTTCACTGTGATTGTCAGCTGTCAGTCATGACTCCCTTTCTATAGACTCAAATAACTAAAACCAAAACCAAACTTCAGAAAAATTAAAGTCGAAGTAAAAAAAAAAAAAAACATTCTAACAAACATCAGCATGATGATAAGTACATAAAATGAGAGAAATCTTCTTTGGGGAAAAATGTATTTGACAATGTACTTTGATTTGTTGTTCCCAACATGGAGTGGGTGGGGTTGATGATCTATACTGCAGATGATCTATACTGCAGCCAGCCAGCAGGGGGTGATCAAGATGTTTTAGCTGCACTTTCAAGGAGCTGTCATGTCCGTTTTTATTAACAGTCCTTGGCACGAAGTAACTCAGAATTTGAGTCATGAGCTCTAACAATCAAAGTCAAAAAGAATGATGTGCTTATAAGTTCTTTAATGCCAAACCTGTCAAATCCTACAGTAAAACGTTTGCATTTCATGGGTGACGGGTCTCTCTGTAATGTATCTCAGTATTTGTATGTGTTGCGTCTTTTTATTTCAGTCAATTTCTTATCTTTACAACACAAAAAAATCAAGCCTATATCCATTAACATGTATGCTGTATGCAGCCAACTGAGCCTGGTGTGATGGGAGGCCAAGAGATGACTCCTTCATGTTGCATTCAGAGGAGTAAAGTGTGTGTGTGTGTGTGTGTGTGTATGTGTGTGTGTGTGTGTGGAATTCTGCGCACAGCCATGCTTCTTTTCATGTGTGTGTAACCTGCTACTAAAAGGAGCAGTCCCTGTCACACAATAGTGTCTGCTCAAAGCACTGCCTCATTGACAAACCAGGTCACACATACACAATAATGCGTGTGCACAAACACACACACACACACACACACACTTACAGACACTTCCTCTGTGTGTCTTGAGTGACTGCTCTGTTTTGCCCTGAGGCTGACAGTGACCTCCAAGTCGAGTCTCTCTCTGCTCGGTATCTGTGTGTGTGTGAGTGTGGGTGTGTGTGTCATGTGCTGACCTTACAAGAACTCCAAGCATCCCCTCTGGCCCTGATCTACCTCTGCTGTCATACCAGTGCTACTCAGAGTGGAATACAAAAATGCTACAGTGTAAAGTGTATGCAGATAGCACAGTTAACCTGTCCGTGGACCTGAGGGAGGACACTGAAAGAGTCACTTAAATGATGTGGACAACAGGATGTCGCCTGTGGCTCTGCTTTATTTGGCTTAGGTACCATGTATTCACTATATATATTACTTTAAACTGTGTTTTGAGCATATACAGCATGTATTCATGAAATCCAGTGAGAGGAAATTACGGTTCTCTCAAACCTAGGTGCATGAAATCCAAAAAATATAAGCCTATAAACAAAATAAGCAATCAACTAGAAGAATAAATAAGATATAATAAATAAAGAAGGCAAATTATAGTCAGTGCAAATATATGTATATGGTTTGTACAAAAAGAAGATTGAGTTAGCTTATGGTCTGTTAAAGTGTCTTGTTAAAGTGTGTGTGTGTGTGTGTGTGTGTGTGTGTGTGTGTGTGTGTGTATGTGTGTGTGTGTGTGTGTGTGTGTGTGCTTGTTCCTGAGGAACAGTGTTCTTAACTAATTTCTTTGTGTTGAATCCCAATACATCTAAACAAATAAGCACTTTGTCAAATGGAAACATGTCACATGTCATGAACATTTCACCATTTTCCCTGTTGCATTTCATTTTTTGGAAAGTTTCAATTATGTTCACTCAAGCTCATATTCTCACTGTCAAATCAGTCTTGGATGGACTCTCAAGCTATATTTTACCTCTGTTTTAAGAATGAACCTAAATGAATTTTAATTGTTTTATATTATTTAAATGTGTATGTTCTGATTTTTACAATTGTCCTGTTTTTATGTTTATGCTGTAAAATATAGCACTGAAATTAAACTGTGTGTTAGATAAGTATTTCATCCAGTTTCTGTTGTATGAGTTGGTCTGCTCACTAACCAAATTACATTAAATCTGTCTCTCATCTGTCAGTGAAAACACTAATCTCTCAGTGTTCGTTAATGTGTGTCCAACACTCCATTTCTTGATCTTCCTTTCATCTTACCTTACAACAAAGTGTGTGTGCGTGTGTGTATACATAGTACACACAGTATATTTATTACGTGTGTGTGTTTATCAATAGAACTGACCTGTATGACTGTGTTTAGGATAGTCTCTGTTGTGGCGGGTTACACACACATGCACAAAAGTATGGTTGACTCGGCAGATACTCTGCTGTTTGCACACACACACACACACACACACACGCACGCACGCACGCACGCACGCACACACACACACACACACACACACACACACACACACACACACACACACACAC
>JBAJHX010000051.1:634427-660627 GCA_037176925.1 Amniataba percoides
ACACACACACACACACACACACACACACACACACACACACACACACACACACACACACACACACACACACTTCAGCTAAACAGCCTTTGTTAGTGTCATAATCACATTTAGCAGAAGCCATATGACACTAGAAATAGCTGCCAAGGACAGGGAAGGAGATGTGGGAGAGTGTGAGTTTGTATGTGATGAAGAGAGATGAAAATAAGGAGAAAACAAGGCTGTGTGTGTGTGTGAGCGAGAAAGAGAGAGAGAGAGTGTGTGTGTGTATGCACGCATGGGTATGTGAAGTTTCTCAGTAAAATCACCCATATGCTGAGGTCAGCCGCACTATCACTAGCTTTCCAGACACTTTTGAGAACGAAATGTGTGTGTGTGTGTGTGTGTGCGTGTGTGTGAAAGAGAACCACAGAGGGAGGTGGGATGACACATTTGTAGAGTGGTGGTTATTTCTCCATTTAGACTGAAAAACATTGCTTCTTTATGTAATTAGTGCACTGGGTTCAAGTCACCTTCTCTTAATTAAACGATGTGTGTGTGTGTTAGCTCCAATTACTCACTTGTTTCCAGTTAGCTTGTGTCAGTGTCAGTTTGTGATTGCTGGTGTGTCTGTCAGTAAAAGACATGAATGCTTACAGCCTCTGGCTTGTACTGTAGTTTCAGAATGGTAAAGGTATAACAAGTTGGTGAATCTTTAAATTTATCTTACTGTAAGAAAGAGGCTTCTAATAAACACACACCTATCCCTCCTATACAATAAAGCCTTTACTGTCGAAGTCCCTCTGCAGTGTATTTAATTATCTCAGTTAACACAGGCACAATTGATGTACCACCACGGTACAGTAATTGCTGACGAATCACATTAATCCAAGTGACAGAATTCCTTCATGGTGACGATGAGGGACTGGATGTTAGTGGTCACCGGGATGCAGCTACTATAAGGGCATATCAGCACAAAAGAACCTAGTCTTAGAAAGCTTTTATTCTCATGTTAGTTCTAGTATGTCCACAGTAAATATGAAGAGTGAGAGTACAGGACTATTACAACATACATAAAGAGAATCAAAGGAAGTGTGTGCAATTTTATGTGAAAGCCGCGTCAGTAAGACGGAAGCAGTGAAAGATAAAAACGAGGGCACAGTGGCACCCTGCTAATGATGTAAGGAGTAGAAAGAACAAAGAGAGAGAAGTAAGGCATGAATGAGGGATTGAGAAGAAGAGGCAGATAAAGATCGAGAGAGGAGGGGAGAGTGTTAATGTCCTAATGATGTAGTGGCTGTCAGAGCATTTGCTTCAGAGGCCAAATGATCCTGTAAGAACAGCACAGCTATTGATCCAGCTATTACACACTACCACATACTAATGATTGGGAGTGTGTGACAGAGAGAGAAAGAGAGAGAGAGAGAGAGATGGGCTAACAATGTATAACACAAACAGGTAGATTCTGTGTTGACTATAAAAAGGAAGGAAGAGAGGAAAGATTTTGAAAGAGAAAGTGCTTATGCATGTATACATAAGCTTTGTGTGTGTGTGTGTGTTTGCACACTTCTGATGTGACACTTCATCAATACTTCCATTACAGTATGACAGATATGTAACCCAATCTGAACCTGATCTGCTTGATATTCGATCTCACCTTGAATACTTTCAGTGCCGTCAGCCCCCCTACCCCCCAACACACACACGCACACAGAAATCACAAAGCAGTGATGCAGGAAGAAAGCTTCACACCTTCTCCAGAGAATGGTTGGCCTGCAGTGAAAAAGACACTCAAAAATAATCCACGATTGCAATGTTTTACTTAATTGCTCTTTATCGAGGAACAATGGAAATACCAGTGGACAGTGGACATACAGTGGTTTGCATTGTGAAACAGACCTGCCTTTGCATTGGATAGAAATTGTTAACATGCCACAGCCTAAAATGTTGGTCTTATGGAAGACAGCGAGAAAAGGCCTCCAAGACATACTCTCAACACCCACTGGTCAGTGTATTCTAGAGGTAACATACAATGCAAATACACCATCACACATACAAACTAGATGGCTTTATGGTAATTACAAGCACTTGGAATTCACCATCTGAAGTCCTCTTAGAAGAAAGAATAAATCAAGTTTATTAATGTAAATCATATTAATTTTACTAAAAGAAAAAGGAAACTTGAAAAAAGGAATGTTTGGCATATCTTGAGAAATTACTTAATAAATCAATTGATAGGAAAAGTAGTTTCTGGTTAATCTTCTGTCAGATAGCTAATCCATTAACTGACTTATCAAGTTTCATCCACACTTGGACAGTTAAGAGCTTTGGTGTAACTACAGAATGAAAGATTCCACACATGATGTGGTGCATTTCACATCCACAGTCTCTACCTTATGTCCATGTTGTTGTGTATCCCTTTTCAGACAGGGCTCTCAAATGGGGGACTTTTGGATTTCACTCTAAAGTTTCAATCCTTTATTTCGATTGTGGAGAGAATGTCCCACCAGCATCTATACAGCACAGCACTTTAATGTGAGAAAAGAACATGAGAGGCTCCCACTGCAGATGGGAATCTTTCTAAGGACTTCTGGAATTCCTGACATGCTCTATTGTTGTTGAAAAGCATGGTAACTTTAATACAAATACTTGGAGCTCAGCATGCTCTTTATATACAAGAGATAAAGTTAAATATTTTGGGAAAAACACAGGGAAAAAAAAAAAAAATGGCTGCAGTGGAAGCCTCGCCTGTCACCACAAGTGAAAAGGCCATCATCTCTAAGGTCCCAGGACTCAGTGAAACCGAGAAACCCTGCTGTAGAATTTATTAGGCTGAAAACTCCCTCTATCTCCTTCTCTCCTCTGCTGATCTACCCCTACCCCTTCTCCCACTGCACTTCTGGTAATGGATTCTGCCTAAATGGGTTCTGAGAAACACAAGTGAGGAGAGGAAGAAGTGAGGAGAGGAGAGGAGGTGAGGTAAGGGAAGGAGAATGCAAGATGTGTGCTTGTGTTATTGTAGGATGAGATGAGAAGAGGTTATTACGTATTGGTATTGTAATAACCAACCAAATTCTCAAGATTAGTATGAATGGACTGATCTTTGCATTAAAGTGTACATTATCAAAACAGCCAGAAGATTTCAATGGGTGTAAATATTTAAATCTTTACAGTATCTCATTCTGCCTGCTTTCACTGGTGAAAAAGGTGATTCAATATTAATTGTAACAGTACTAATATAATTTTCTTTCATTGTTGACACAGATTATTTTGAGAAATGAGCTATAACAATTCCTGTATATTTTTTGTATGCTCACAGTATTTCAAAGAGGAATAAAGATGAAAAAAAAAGATAATATAATGATAAAAAGGAGAGAAGTGAAGAAGGGAGGATGAAAAGAGAAAATGAGGGGAGGAGGGAGGGAGTGATGCTTTATGGTTAATGATTTAATGTTAGCCACTTGATGGAATGAAGTGTCTTCTCCATGTTAGCGGCGCCAAAGTTAAACCCTCTAGTCAGTTAGTCTGTTATTCATTGATTTCTCTGGTCAGCACTAGATTGCTATTGAATATGACTGGCACCAAGGCTGTGTGTGAGTGCATGTGTGTTTATATGTGTGTGTATGTAGAGCATGCACCCTGTGAACTTAAGATCATTTTAGTTGATAGTGGAAATGTATTTTTCTGTATACATGTAGCCTCTCCACTAGCACGCACTCTCACACACACACTCACACACAATCAACTAGTTCTTGGAAGAGTGTGAAAGATGAGCCTGAAATACATTTGAAGTTAGTAACTGCAGTCTTTGTGTAACAGACATACTCACAGCTACTCTCCAAGCCTTCTTGCTGTGAGAAGAAGAGAGATGATACATTATTTATACCTTTGGGCTGTTTTGTATTAACCATACAGCACCAGCTGAGCACAAACATAACCAGCAGTAATATCTATGTTTCAATACTGCAACGTGGATATCTTGTACTTACATATGTACCTTGGTTATTGCAGCGATCTGTCTTCTCCAGCAGTAACATCTGTTGTCTCTTCATCTATTCATTGTATGCATGTGTGCATTTGCAGATGTGTGTTTGTGCTGCACTAGATAACTGTATAATATATTAAGTTATTTTGCAACAGCATGAGTAAATATGACTTGAGCACATTAAGACTTTGTTACTAGTGCCTGATGTATAGTTTAATAAACCTGCTGTATAAATATTTTAAAGAATATATAGTATTCTAAACAGCACATGGAATTTGTCAGGACACACACACACACACACACACACACACACACACACACACACCCAGTGATGCTATGATGTATTTAGACTAATAAAACTACTACTACTACTATTACTACTACTACTACTTATAATAATAATAAAGTGGTTACAACTGTCATGCAGCAAAATCGTGTAGTAAAGCAACAAACATAAAAATAAATTTCATGAGACATTTATGCATGATCTTTTATTTTGAAATGATGTGCTACACACACACACACACACACACACACACACAAAATTAAAGGTTAAGAGACACTGATACATTTTCTCATTTTTATGAAAAAGTGAGTGAGAGAGCTTCATATGAATTTCTTAGTTAACATAATATCAGACTAATGTGCAAACAAATCTGTTTTAGGGTTACAGTTTTAACTACACTTTCATTTGAAAAGACCAATTTATCTGGTTATATGTGATAGTAACAACTAAAACTGTTGCTCTCCAAATTAAATTCTAATACAATTAACAACATAGATTTTCATTTCATTTCCATACTATAGTTCAAATTAGCCCACTTATGGAGTCTCAGAGCACATCAGCTGTGGCCATTGTTCACCCATTTTAAGAGATGTAATGATTTCTGAAGATCTTACCAATTTGTGTCCAGTGATGGCTTAATAATAGCAGCGCTTTGAAAAAGAGAATCACTCTAATATCGTGCCTCTTATAGGGCTGTTCCCCACTCAGAGATGGTAAAAGGAAAAGAGTGAAATCAAAAGGAGTGACACAAAGACTGACACGTTGAGTAGCAGGAAAGGAGAGACAGCAAGGGAGAAAAGATGAGGCTAAAACAAAGGTTATACACACCATGATCACAACAGACTTATTTTCCAACACAATCTCTCCAAACAATTTTGCAACATGGCTGGATTTGCTCCCATTTATCTGGAACAGCATTAGTGAGGTCTAACACTGATGTGGGAGTATGTAAGGTGGTGTCCGCCCACTTTTGGCCCTATAGTCTATAGTACCTGATTTTTTTTGTTTTATATTTTTACAGTAGAACAAATGTAGGCAAAGTTTGCAATGAAAAATGTGTTTTAAAAAAGCTCATAAAAAAGCTCAGAACATAATCAAATGAAGAGTGATGTCAGCTTCATAAAGGGCATCAAATTACCAGGTTTATGTTGAGAGCTTTTATAGAACCTGTCAGATACATTTGAGTATTTGGACCAATCCCCTTTTGGATTCTGATTCACTTCGAAATCAACCAACTGTTCTTTGCAACTGTTTGCAAAGACAAAGCATGATGAATGCCCTGGAACTCTGTTTCTATGATTCTGTGTGTGTGTGTGTGTGTGTGTGTGTGTGTGTGTGTGTGTGTTTGTGTGTGTGTGTGTGTATAACAGCTAAGGTTATAGTGCTAAGCTGCTTAGAGATGCCAAATGGATTAAGTGTTTTGTTGACACATAGTAAAGTAATCTGTTTAGCAAAGACAAGATACACCCCTCTTCCTCTCTATTTGCCCGTCTGCTTCTATCTCTCCTATTCATTCTTTCCTTTTTTGTTCTTTTTTCCCAGTTCTATCACATTATGTCTTTCTCTTTTTGTCATAAATGTGTGCACTTACGGGATCCAAACTTTCAAAGAGCACACATTTAAAAGAGAATGGGCAGGGGAGGCCAGCTGACATACTTTAAGCTCCTTATTATGATACAAAACTAGACCTGTTGTAGTCTGTTGTTCCTTCTGTGTGCACATTCTTTATGTGTTGTTTAGGTTAGGTTACATATCCTGGACATTATAGCTCACCTATAATGTAACTTGAGCGGTGAGTGCACATGTTTGGTTTATGTTTATTACCATGACTGATGTTTTCTCTGGATGAAATTTTACATTTTTCTACTAAGTTCTTCTGTTAAACTGGAAATGAGCAAGAGCTGTACAAAGCATCGCCTTCTGTGCACCTAGAGAGAGACACACCTGCATCAGTGTGTTTAGGACAGAGTATGTAAATGTATCTTCCTTTTTTTGTCCCTGTAGTTGAGATCACTAATATCAAGTAACCGAACAAGCAGCAGCTGGGCACCCATGGGTCCAGACACCACAAAAGTATTTACGTCTGCCAGGGTGTGTGTATGTGTTTGTGTGTGTGTGTCCACTGGGGAGCCAGCCAGACGTCTCTTGTCTAATATTTCCTCTCAGGAGAACAAATGCAGAAAGGCTTCTCTCTTTCCCTGTTCTTCCTTTATTCTTGACACTCCTGCATCTTTTTGAATTACTATGTGCACTGAACTCTATTCTTTCTCTCCCTTCCTCTGGAAACAAAGCTGTTGATAGAGTGATAGAAGCTGGTTAAAGTTACAGTACATACTCAAACATGTGCACGCTCACTTTCTGCTTTGAACAGAGGTCAGTATAAAGGCATGGAACGGTAGTGTATCGTCTGCTGTTTATAGGACAATAACCCCACTATCAGCTCTATTCAGAGGATCAGAGGATACTCTCAAAGGAGCCCCTCAACAACACTTCATACCACCTTGACCACAGAGAAGCAAAGGGTGCAGGTCAATTCATCTGGGTTTGTGTCAGTGTGCATTTTGTGATTTGTGTTTGACTATTCCCAGGAACCAAGAAGCCCCATGAAGTAAACTCAGCTCAACTTCTTATTAGTTTGTATACAACCCCATTGAAATGATTATCAAATAAAGTTTAAAGTCTCAGTCATATCTCTTTACCCTACCTGCAAATACTTTTCCCTTTTTTGCCTTTTTTATTTCAAATAAAAAATGTAACATGGAATTCTCATCTCATTTCCTTCCTTACCAGGGATGCCCTGCTTTATCTGAGCCATTAACACAAATTCACTTTTTACATAGCATGACAACAGAATTTCCTCTATTGAAAACAGTGTTTGTCATTTCATGACCAAGCAGTTATTTTTGAGAACACAGAGCATGTATGCGCAGTATAAGCATCAGTGTAAGCCCTTAAAAATAAAGCACATCACACTGCAGCACACCATGCTTTATTCACCAAATGTGTTCGACCATCTTGACTTCATCATGGTTAATCAGCAACCCAATGATGAGCTAGCCAGCCAATTATCATGGGACACAAAAAGTATATTACCACTGATAATACTGGTCCACACCCACAAGTGACCATGGGTTAGTATTTGAACCACTTCATCTCTTGCTCACACGCAAAGAAATTAGTCAGTACACGCACTCAAGCACGCACGCACACACACACACACACACACACACACACACACACACACACACACACACACACCTGCATTTTAGAGAGTCAATTAGCCCTTGAAAACTTGACGACTACTCACTTTTAGAGATGGGAAGTGTATCCTCCAGAGCACTGACATCCACAGCATAATGCCATTTAATAAAAACATTATCAAACTTAATATAGGAAATATAATGACTCAGCACTTTATCTTACTGTTAATTACAACATCACATCTCTTAATGAAAACACAAAGTGTGTGTGTGTGTTTGTTTAGCTTAATGAAATACCGTGAATTTTTGTGTGTTTATGTATGTGTGTGTGTCTGTGTGATTGTGTGAAATAAAAAACAAGTCTTTTATTAAGGATGAAATCCACACCTGTTAGGGAAAACTACCTTGAGGATAATGAATAGCTTTCACACACGCATATGCGGACATACACACACGCACACACACAAAGAATCCATAAACAGGCTTGCAAATAACTATTTTACAAAGATATTTGCACCTTTATATTTTTTGCAGACATGTATTCAATCACGAATGCACACTCACTCTAAAACACACATTCACACAAAAATGGACAGAAAAGAATCTATTGCTCAGCTAAACTGTGATCATTCCTATGTGCCACTACTGTAATGTTAATGACTTTAAACAACAATGAGATGAAAAAGTCAGCGAACAAAAAAAAGGTAACGCAACCTCTTTCCCACACATACCAAGAAATGGAGGTAAGGATTTATTTGTGATTCACCATAGAAAATGTATGAAAAGATGCCTGAATAAATAAAGGAAAGAGAGTGTCTGTAAAGCGCCTTTGAGCTTATAGAAAAGTGCTCTATAAATAAAATGTTTTATTATATTATTATTATAATTTACAAAGTGCTCCTATCGCTGTCTTAACAACAGAATGCAAACCTGCAATTTTATTTAGATGTTGTCATTTTCAATTCAGTTAAGAATTGATTTTTTTGTCTTATAATAGTAATAATATATAAATAGTTGACTCATAACTTGAAAAGCTTATCAGCTTATCTTAAGCTTATAATATTTTGGGAGAGTCTGAGGCATCGACTACAAGTGGTTAGAAGAGTATTCAGACATTCTGGATTAGTGTTGAAGATGCAGTTGGACATTCGAGTTGATTGGATGTTGAATTTACTTAAGATTCATCAAGACAGAAAAGTTTGAAATCAATAACTGCATCTAAGTAAAACTGAACGAATCATGGAAAACTCCTCAAACTGTATAGAAATGTCAACAATTAGAAATAACATGTATACGGTGAGGTTCTAGGCACAGGGAGGGAATGACAACCAAAAGAGCAAAAAGTTGGATGATGTCCTACCATTGTCGCTGTCTGACTTGTTCTCATGCTCGGTATCAGTAAGAGTCAGCACTGAGTTGGAGCGGCTGGACAGGCAGGAGCTTCTCCCGGATGATTTACCCAGACCCCCGCGGCCCCAAAGCCGCATCGCACGCTCTGGTGACATCACAGCCTGACTATCGGTATCGAGGTCCTGGGACGTACCGACTGAGAAGCCACGGTGGGGGAGGCCCATCTCGGAGCAGAACGCCAGGCCGCGTCGTGACGGCGGGTCACAGATTCCCAGCTGACGAAGACTGAAATGTTGACCTGACACAGAAACAGAGGAATATTTTGTTAGTGACTGTTTTGTAATGTGTTATTTTACATACTGGTGGTAATTTAAAATGATACGCTAATATTTGCACATTATTGCGTACTGAGGCTCAATTCCAACTTAGATAAGAATCTGACATTTTTATACTTTATACTTATCTATACTTGTTAAAATGTTTCTTGAAATATAGCACTAAATTTGATAACTTTCCAATGGTGAAAGGAAACACAGTGAAGACTACTTAAATCCCCCTGTAATCAAACATGAAATCAAATTCTAATTAATCAAATGTGCTCAATTATTTTTTGTTGATAGACCAACTGATTAATTGGCTAACTGCATCATATTTTATACAGCCACAAAATAATACACATAATGGTCTAAGTACCACACTCATGCTCTCACATTTGAGAGTGTGCGAGAGTACGCAACATAGAAGTTTGCCAAGTGGGACAGAAGGATGTCAGTTAAGAAAGGAAAATATATTAAGAGAGAGCCTGACTCATGCAGTTCCCGTGAAGCAAACCCTTGGCTCAGTGTGTCAAACCTGACCCACGTGATCAGACTGTGAAACACTGTGGCACTGTTTCCAGCCAGGATAATGATTACAAAAAAGATTAATAAATACAGACAAAACCTAACCTATATTTGTCATTTCTTTGATACAGTACCACAAGACAAAAATACAATTCTAGCCATAGAAAAGCAAAGCAGAAACCCAAAAGACAAGCCAGACAGAGAAGGTGAATACTTATTGACTTGATCCCTTAAATCCCATTTAGTCATTATAGGAGAAGAGACAGATTACAAGAGCTTTAAGCCTGGAGATGATTTAGACATAAACTGTGAAGGTGGTGCACCTCACATTAGGATGAACATCTTTATTGTCATGGAATGAAGCATTTGTACAAAACACGCACAGATCCTTTAATACCATTTGCTTACATGTACATTATATCATAATGATATGTATGTGTAATATGTTAAGATAAATTAATCGTACTGTTAATAAAAAAGAAAAAATTATCACTTTTTTTTTATAATCCAAAGAAATACAAAACTGAGTGCACAAAAAATGGAAAAAAGTCATTAGATCAGGTCAGCGCACAGGCACCTCACTCGTAGGACTGTTAGACTGCTATTTAGTCTGTGTGGGAGCAGCAATCAGCCAGCTTTGTCGCATACCGTCAGCTATACCTTGCATTCTTCAAAGATTAGTCTTATGAGGAGACTCTGGCTCATTAATGACACTGGTTATTAATAAAAGGATCTTAATCTAAACAGACTAATTTCTCATTTTTGTTATGGTCAAAAGGATGAAATTCTTCAAATGTCATGTGTAATAACATTGAATAAAAAATAAATGTTGACCACAGAAGAAACAATAATATACAATACAATTATTTCAAATCATCTTTGGTAGTATGCTGGATTTTTTTTTTTGCAAGTAATGATTTATCATTGTTTGTATATCTGATTGTAGACAATAATGTTGTGATTATTTTAAAATTAATGAAAATAAATATAACAATTGCAAGTCGGTCATTGAAAAAAGTTGAAATTTTACAATATGTTTCCTGGAATGAGACAGGTTTAAAGTGGACAGATGACACAGACACATGGATATATACTCTATTTACCCTGGGAAAACTGCCGTGCATGAACAAACCACACAGTACAAGGAACAGTGCAAAACACACACAAACACACTCAGTCCTAATACACAAAAAGAGTAAGCATACTCCATCCTTTTAAGGAAAGAGCATGTATGCAAACTGAAATAAGATGTGTATTGTGAACATAATTATTAGTTATAAGATGAAAAGATGGAATTTACTGTGCTGCAAGTTCCAGAAAAAAAAGAGAAAAATAAAAAAAATGTTACCCAGCAAGTTTACCTGATGCTTAATATATGATATTTGATAAGTATCATATACTCCTGATATAGTGAGGGACTCTAATGGAACACAGAACATTTTATGGAAATATGGAAATGGGCTGAAATCAAGCTCATAACATATATGCTGATACTTGAAAAAAACTGATGAAAAGAAGACAAATAAAGTATCTGCAAAATCTCAGTATGTGCCTCTTCATCTTTAATCAGAAAATGAAAAGGGAAATTATAAAAGCTTTCTGTAATTAATGGCACAACAAGAGATAACGAGTGCTGCTGTTCAATTAAAAGTTATATTAATTTTAAATGAGCTCCAATTAGGCCAGCAGTGAAAACGAAAGCGATAAGATGATTGAGTAATTATGATTTTTTCATTTCTCAAATATTGACGCTGTGTTAATTGGAGCTGGAGAACAATGACTGCATTCTGTGGTTGAGCCTTTTTTTCCTTTTAATGTTCAATTTTTGGACAAGACTTAGATTTGTTACTTTCCGTGGGTTATTTTAACCTTCATCAGACATTTATATTTAACATACCATTAACTTCTCTGTCCACTCCCCTATCTAACCTGCTTCCACCTATATTAAGACCATTAATGTGTAATTCAATTTTTAAACAAAGACCCGCCCAGATAAGAAAATACCAAAATTGAACTTATGGATTAAGCAAATCAGGATTTACATTAATAAGGGATTGATCCATTGACTATAACACATTAAAAAACACAAAAGGAAAAGAAGAAAATTCATATTGGAACCTCATCTGGGATGAACTCATTTTACAACAACTGTTTTGAACAGAAATGATAAACATGATAATGTTTTTAAGAAAACAGAGAAGCAATTATATGACATGTCAAGGAGCAGACAAGAGGACCTATTTACTGAAATTTTGAGTTGTGTTTTTTTATGTACACACAGCCAAACATATGTGCATGTATGTTCAAGATTCAAGATTGAAGAATTTATTTTCATTGCTCAACAATTAACATCATGCAATCATTGTCAATGAAATTCTTAAATCTCAGACTCACAACAAACAATCCTCAAAATATCAATAAGAATAGAAACACTCAATCAAAGAATAGATTAAAGAAATAAAAATCTAAAAATAAACAGTAGTACAAGCGCAATAATAACGTAATAAATATAGACCTAAAATTTAAATTATCAACTAAAATATAAATTTTACAACTAAGAAAATATAAAACTAGAAGATAGGAAGTGCTAGTGTTATTATGAAGTGGTGGTGTGATGTCTGTGCATGTGTGCACTTCCTCTCACCTTGTCTGTTATAATCATCCTGTTCACGGTGTACCATGTCCTTGTGGCCCTTGGTCGTCCCGTACAGTAACCTGTCAACCACCAAGGTCAAAGATTTGTTACTTCAATAAATGATGTCCCTTCAGAATACATGCAGTGAAACTCACTGTGCATGTTGGTTTTGTTCTTTTGTTGGGTTCATATGTACCAAATCTACACTTTGGGATCAAACAGGGCAGGGTGTGTGGTTTTTGGGAAAAACAGAGCCAGTGCCAGAGGCAGTGGATAATTTATCTCTGTAACTATTCAGTAGCTGTACACCTGCTGTATACTGAGTATTATGGAACACAGTCATTCATAAATACATGTGTAATCCTGAAAAATAACAAAAACAGAATTATGAAAGAGTCATTAACTTATTGTACTATTGGATGCATGGTTGTAGGATCATACATGTTAGTCACCTAAAAACTGCAGTGAGAGGATAGATTTAATACAAAACAGTGCAGAGGCTATAAAGCAGAATTACAGTAAGTTACGGTTGACAATCTGAGGGGAAAACCAAGAAAGAATTAATCAATTATAATATTACAGACATTGTGTGGTGGGTGATAAGAAAAAAAGTATTGATTCTGCCATAAAAATCTATATAAAACCCTAATAAAAAACAAATGTTGCAATAAAGTGGACAGTTTCTTGCCAATTGTGGCTAAAAAGCGTAGTGGCTAAAAATAGGAGTAATTAAAAGGCACAAATGAAGTGGGATATTACAGTCAGATGTGTTGAGCAAAGCAAAGTGAAGAATATTGTTTTTTGTTTTTTTTTAACAGTTGAAATAGTTGAAAATCTTCTCTTTCCTAGGTATAACAACCTGGGTAAGATTTATTATCAGTACCACTTGCCTTTATGTCATTTACAAACATACCCAAGAGTTAATTAACTTATATAATATAAAATTAACCCTAATTTCTGACCTATGATATAACTAGAATAAAACTGTATTTTTTTCTGGAGTGTTTATTGAAACTTCTGACAAAACAGGAATTAAATAAATACATAAATATCAATTTGCATTTATGATTTTTAATTTGTATAATTTTGCTTCATTCTGCATTTTTATTCATTTATTATTTTTTGGTTATTTTGTGTTTTTGGCATTTTGATTGTATACAGCAGGTTTTTCAGGAAAATAAAATGTCACACTGATGATGTAGAGATCTCAAAAGGTCATGTATCAAATATGATGCCATTAAAGGGTTAATCCACAATAAGGGAAGCAAAACAATTGTGGTCTGATATTTCAGCACTGTAACCAGATGGTGTTGGTTTGAAAGAAACATTCAAAACAGATTATTAGGTTGGATATTTCTACCTGGAGGTGGAAGACATATTCATTTTGTACTGTTTTAGCTCTCAGCTCCTCTGATGTATAAGACAAGTGTGCTGCAACTTTGCGCTGGATAATCAAATGAAGTAAAACTATCGGACTCAATTCAAATAAAACACTTCAAACAGTGTTTATTCAGCATCAACTGCACCACAACCTACGGACTATAATGAAACTGTTAACATGGCATTCTGATGAAATATTCTGCACACCTGGAAAGTGACTGGGTCAGATAAAATGGGGTGTTGTAATCAAAGTTCTAACCTGGTCTGGTCTTGGTGCTGGTCAAAAGCCTTGAGTGTTTCACTGGAGGAGTAGGACTTCTGAGTAGGGACCCGGAGTCCCTGGGAACCAACAGCACAGTCTTCACTGTCTCCTGATGAACCTAAGATAAATAGAGAGACATACACACACACACACAAGCACACACACACAGACACACACGCAAGAACATAGGCACAAAATTATGCAACTATATTCACAAACAAAAACCTAAAAGCCCTAAAGAAACATCTCCTCCAGCGTGCTTAGGATTGTATAATTTACAATTTTGATTTCTCTTTATGATTAAATTATACTCATCGACATGTACATACACTAGTATGAAGTCAGAGCTCAGATTTCAGTGAGGCAGATAACTACAGGGAGGTGAAGCAGACAGGGCCGTCAGCTGGGAGCACAGTCAGACCCCGTATACTTCACCAAATAGTTAATTCCAAATGTAGTGTTTGTGCTGTTTCACCATTTTACAACAATCACTAGAGAAACATACATGCGTGGAAATCTAAATGCATCATTCCATCTTTAAAAACAAAGAGGTCTTTAAAGGTATAATGAGTAGAATTGTTCTAAAAAACAATGTATAGCCTACACTCAAAAAAACATCCCTCTAAATCTTCGCTTATGGGCCACTAGGAGTGTGTGGTGGTGTCTGTACCTGCAGAGACTCTACCGCCTGTCTGCACTTTCTTATTCTGCTGTTCAGGACATATCCGGAAACCAACCTTTGGGCAGATGTGTACAGAGTGTGGGGGGCAGGGCTCTATAAAACTCTCTCAGTAACTCTGTCATTCAGAGCAGGATAAGCTGCAGACACTGATCACATGCAGATGTGGAACAGATCAGCTCCATGCTCCCTGCTTCAAATACAAACCAACAACTGTGCAGTGGCTGCCTCTCACAAGCACAGTCTGACAAGAGGGAGTTGATCATCCACAAGGAGGTGCTTTCTGCTTTCCTGCTATCCACTCTGCCTGATGTGGATCAGCTTCAGAGTTGGAGGTTGCTCTATGGAGAACTGCTTCTCATGTACAGTACAAGGAATATCAGTGCATGCATTCTTTGAACACTATGAGGTATTCAGGTGTTTTGCCCCTCAACATTCCTAACACACGAACTGACTGTCCACTATCATTTCTTTCAGTTCTAATAACATTTTACTCACCAACCTAATAAAAAAAAACGACCCAATAGGGTTTGGGGCACATTTTCTGTACACATTTTCTTTTATGCACATCTTTTATTCTGCAGTAAAACACATGGGTTTGAAGGGTACATGGGAAATATATTGGGCTTGAATTAGGAGCAGCAGTAGTAAAGCATATTGTATATTATCTGATTAAAGCTCTGATATACAATGCTCACTGAGAACACACAGTTTCTGTTAATCCCTATATTTAGTTTCCAAAGACAAATTTGTGAACAAATAAAGAAATGAATATATGACTGTAAACTGAGCACTCACCAGTGTATTGTCCCTCCTTGTCCCTGCGGCTCTTGGAAAGTGAGCAGTATGGACGTCGCTCTTTCACTTCCATAATGCTTCTGCTTGTGCTGCTGGCAAACAAAGAGGCATGCTGCTGTTCAGCTGCATAGACAGAGTGAAAGATGGACAGACAGACAGACAGACAGAGAAAGACACAGAGAGCGAGTCAGACAGATGCAGTGATGGGTCGCTGTACTCCACCTACAAACACACAGAAAGACAAAAAAGAAGTAGTCAATGTCAAAATAAAAAAATGAGTGATGTAACAACACAACCTTGTCCTACAGTGACAGACACATTTTAAACTGACATCACTGTACTTTACTCAAAAACAACAGTTTATCCAACAGGTGCTCCTGTGGTGACTTGATTCAGAAATCACCATCTACGGCGTGCTTGCTGTATTTACACATGATCTACTCAAAAACTCTCATGAGATTTGCAGTTGTTCACTCTCATAAGTTAACATAGATACCAGAGATACACATTCTGTGAGCAGTGCAGTGTGTTCATATGAAGGTTCGTGAGAGATTAATTTCTGTTGTTTTTCATCAGACGTCAGGCATTACATTTTGTCATTTGATTCATTAATACTTCTCCTGTAAATGGATTCTTCATTCACACAGCACAGCACAAATTTTCACAGTAGAAAAAACAGCCACCTCAAAGATTTATGAGTATGACTCTGTACCCTCATGCTGTGTGAACAATCCTGAGAGGTACCAAACGCCACAGTTATGTATAAAACTTATGAAAAATGTGTTTGTTTTTTTGAAACTATGTAATTTTTAGTTTCCAAAATATTTTCTTTTCTTATAGATGTATGTGAAAATGCAGAAAATGTTTTGGGATAAAAAAATCCTGATATTTTAATAATGCATCCTTAGCTAGAAGTAACCAACTTTAAAAATGTATCGCTGAGAATGAACATATTAATGCATCATTAAGGAAGATTAAGAAAAAGTATTTAATAAATTAATATTAGAAAATTAAAGCGAGTGTAAATTTCAAGTCCCTTCCTCTCTCTGTGTGTTGAGCTTTTAAAGCCCCTCCCTGCTGCGTCACTCAGTCTAATTCTTTCTTTTTAACTCTTCAGCTTTTCCCCATTGCTCGTCTTCTGTTTACTTATCTTTCATGTAATCTGTTCTTTTCTCATTGCTTAGTTGTTTGTCTGCCATAATGTCCGCACTGAGTTTGCTCACGTGCAGTGGTGTGCAGCCTGTAGAGAAGCAGCAAATGAAGCTCCATCAGATACTCTGCTCTGATTGGTTGTTTTGATTCAGGCATGGTGGATTCGTGTCATATGACTTAAGAGGCAGCAGGTGGAGCCAATCTGAAGTACTTGAGATATCAACAATAGTTCATAACGTGTTTAAACGACTGAGTGTAGATAAGCACTTTATCAAACAAAAATACCAAAGATTCTCTGTTCTGTATCTTAGCAAACAATATATCTTGGGGTCATAACAATGACGTGTGTTTTTGCAAGACTTCATGTAATTGGATGTATGCATTCTGTGGACATGGCTTGTTACTGACAGCAGCTTAACAAAGAGTCTTAGTAAGACATACACACCTGCTGAAGACCAAAGATCAAAATGAGCCTAGCTTTGAATTGTAAGAGATAAATGGGCACAATAAAGGAAAACAAAGAGAAAACCAGAGTCAGAATACTATTTTGTGTAAGCACACAGATGGCTTTCAGAGAAAAGACACATATGAATTGAAACCTGAATTCAGACACAGATGAGAAAGGCTAAAAAAAACTCAGAACAAGAACGCTGCTTGAGTGAGAAGAGAGTTTGCAAGAAGAGACATAAAGAGAGGCTGAACAAGGCTGTAGAGGTGTGTGGTGTGTGTGTGTGTGTGTGTGTGTGTGTGTGTGTGTGAATGGGGGTGGGGGGGTAAGACAGCCAGTAGTGGTCAGACATTTCGATAAACCATCAACTTAATCTGAGACACTAAGCCCTAAATCCTCTACCTTCTGGACCTATATACGCACGTGTGTGTATGTGTGTGTGTGTGTGTGTGTGTGTGTGTGTGTGTTATTAATGTGTTTGTTTGTTCGTGTGTTTTTTGTATTGCACTTTGCTGTCTGGACTGCTTGGCTTGTGCATTCTGTTCAGTTTTATTCTATTCCATTTAATTCTTTATTGAAATTAATTTCATATTGTATAATCTTACTCTAATGACCTATTCTGGAGTAATAGTGACCCAAATCATCCATTTACCATACCTGTTTACCTGTCTGCACTAGCATAGATAGGGGTTGAACCCTGGACATTTGAGTGTCCAGTGTGACCTGCACACCTCTGGACTGTAGCAGGATCACCAGGAGCAGCAGGAGGAAGCCTGCACAAACATAACAAGAACATGTAAAATAAAAGAAATGTTCACCATGGATCCACTATGGTGCCAAGTGCAAATGAGATACATGAGATTCATATATTAACTCTGCTTTGGGCTGGATAATCATGGTGTGCCATGCCGTGAGCAAGGGCCGTGTTGGCAGGGGGCCCCTGAATGATTCAGAGGAACAGGAGGTGCTGTGTGTATTTATTCTATCAGAGCTGTTGTTAAGCATTTTGTTTCTTCTAACAAACCAAACATGAGCAAGGCTATAATTATATATGTAATAGATACATAACAATGTCAGTCATTGACAGAGTCTGCTCAGTTTTTATGACTTATGATCACTTTCATAAAATGGATTTTCTTATTCTGCTGTTTGAGATGTTTTGGGACACCAACCTCTGGGCAATGGTGGCTAGTCCCCAGCCAATAATAGCATGACATGAGAGTTATATCAATCTGTGTTGCTTAAAATGGTTTAAGAGGCAAATCTCTCAAAAAGCACAAAGGAGTGAATGAATAAGAAAACACTCCCATTCTTATCAATTAGATGGCTACAAAGAGCAAAAGGTTAGTCAACCTTGTAAGATGCAGTTTGAATTAAAGCTGCAAACTCTGCAGGATCTAAAAAGCACTTTTGAAAACTTCATGTTGGTTATTTCTACATCTAAAATTCAAAGCAGAGAAATCTACAGTATGGGCATTACATAAAAGTGTCCAAGGATGAGGAGCATGTCCATTCTTGTCTCTGTATGTTTATGTTTGTGAGTTGAAGGAAAGTGTTGTGATTTTGTGTTAATGAGTATTTCACTGCATGTAAAGTCTGGGTATATTTGTGGACTCAAATGTCTACAAAAAGGAGCTGGAGCTTTGAGGAGACATTTTTCTAACAGAGCCGTGTGCTGCCACCGCTTCTGTTAATCATTCTCCTATTAATTCTTATGTTCAGAGAACTGCCCAGCTTCAAGGGCTCACAAGAATACACACATTATGCGCTCACTGGCATCCCTCCCTCTTTCTTTTTCAATCTCCTATATCTCCCTCTATCTTTTATTCATATCTCATCTCTTTTTCTCGTCTCTTTTCACGCATCATGAATGACGATTGGAAATTGGAAAGTCACAAACAGACAGTTGTCTTTAACAGCTAAGACAGCCACCGTTTCTCCATAAATTACCTCTGTACCTTAAATTCTGTCATGAATTCTTGTCAATTTTCTGCCAATTCTGTAACACAGAATTCACACACTTAGTCCATTCTGTAATAGACAGAAAATACATACAGTGTGTATATTTAAGTATAAACTAATTGAATTAAACATTTTTTAAAGGTTTAAAAGATTGTGATGGATAGACCTAGATACAGTACTTCTATCGAGGAAGATCAGTGATCACCTTGCTCCTGGCTGGAAGATTTACAAGAATTTACAGAACACACAAGCTGAGCTCATAAAATGAGACCCTATAACATAAAAGGACCATTCTGCATGGCACATACCTGTTTTTTTGTTACACATTTGGCGTCCGTGGCAAACAATGTTTGTGATTTTGGGCTTTAAATAAATAAAATTTGAATTTTGAATTTGTATAATTTTATTGAAACAAAATGTCACATGCTTTTCCCCCTGTCTTTGTATACTGCCCTTAGTACCTAATGATATAATGTAAATCATAGATGAATTAGATGTGATTTGAACACAGTAAGACACTGGAACGCAGGTGCAAAGGAACTCCCTGATATCCCCAAGGAAGTGTTCAATCTCTCCCAACAGGTGAAGCAGCCGCTGTGTGCCTCTGATTCTTGTTGGAATAAAATGACACAGACAAGGGCTGTAAATTATTCAATCAACTCCTCTCTGATGAGGAGGCTCTTGTGGAGTGCTCAAATTGAGTAGCTCCTCAACTTTGAAGGAGGCACTGTTGTTTTAGATAGTGTCTCCATTTTTTTTTTTTTTCTATCAATAGGCAATGCAATCTGTGCTCAATATGTAGAGCGTCTTTTGTAACAGCATGGACACAACAGCTGTTTCAGTTCTACCAAGAGCAAAATCCCATTTTGCTGGCTTACCATTTCACTCTTCATTCTTCTCTTTCTGGCTCATGTACAAAACACATTGTGTTAGTAATGCCTGCTGCTGATGGGATGTCAGCTGTGTTACAGTTAAAGAATACTACAGGTCTCGTCTACTGCTGTCACTTCTGGGGATGGAGTCATTTTTTCTTTCACCAAAGCATTGTCACTTTGCCTTCCTGTTGAGGCAGACAATATGTGTTAACCTCAGCAAATTTACCTCAGAAGTCTCCCTGAGCCCAATCAGAGCTTCCTGTCAGACTTACAACAAATATACAATGTCCACAAGTACCTGTATCAACACTATCTTACTGGTGAAAAAAAGCCAAACCCCCCAGATATTATATATGTTTACTACTCACATTGGAAAAAAACTTTACTTCAGGTTAGATAGCACATGATCAAACCTGAGTCTAGTGACAATCCATGTATGAAATTTAACCTCTTTAAAATCCCTTATCAACATTTACCAATATTAGTAAATACAGGTAAATAACAGAAATATTTCTCTGTGATCAGAGTTTGTTGCCTGAAACAGCGGAAACAGGAAATAGCTGAAACACCATCTATCAGAGGTGGCTGATTGATATCCACAGCCCATGGCTACAGCCTGAAAGTGCAGAGACAATCATAGGACATGCAGCGTTGATTAAGTCATGACACACTGTACCCAACTTTTAGATAAAAACATTTTTTCTTAGTTCCTTCAGATACTAAACATATAGATACAAGAAATCCTGATTCACAACTATCTAGCCATAAATGCAAGAAATCTCTGTCTGTCAGTCTGTCCTTCAATTTTCCCTAAAACTGTTCATCTGATCAACTTCACATTTGGCGAGTGTATTGCTGAGGACCCGAGGAAGTGTAGTGTTGACTGTGTAGTTGTTTGAATGAATGAGAAATCTACAAGAAGCAACATCAGAGGGCAAGCAATCGGCTTACACTGAGCAGGCATCTTTTGAATGGGCACTGCTATAGTTTAACTAGAAGAGAATCATTTCAAGCATTTCTATTTCAAGTATAAAAGGCACAAGATCACCTATGGATATATAAGCTGTGGCTTGATGCTCGACTCTTCAGTTGGCAGTAAACAAGCACAGTCACAGAAAACCAGACAACTCCTTTTTTTTGGCATGGTTTGGCTCTACAGATTCCTCATAATGTTTCAAGCAAGTGTTGCCACATGCAGAGAGCTCAAGCATATTCCCTCGAATAACTGTGAGCTCACAACAAATGGAGCATGTCACAGAAATATGGCAGCATTATGTGTAAAGAGGGATTATTGAGCAGCAAAGTTTGTGCATGATGCAGATGTCTGACTGACTCAATGTGACAACCTTAAGCAGGGGGCTAGCTGAGTAGCACTTTTTCATATTTATTGTCCATTGTTACAATCATGCATCATGAAAAAAGCTGATTCAAGCATACACATTTGTATTTTCCATAGTCCACTGTTTTCTTACATTATGAGATTTAAAATATTAAAGTGCAGAAAGGAAAACTCTAGAATAATAAAAACATACAACATGAGATGTAGAAATAGAAGAACAAGGAAAAGAAAGGAAAGATTAAATTATTCAAAGATTTGAAACAAAAGATCAGATATAAAGGAGAGAAAATGGAGAAAGTCTTCATAAAGGACAGACAGGATAAAGACACTAAACAGACTAAGAAAGAGTGATTAGCAGCAAGTAAATGACAGAAAACTACAGACCACGGTATTGGGAAGATTATTTTCTTTTCAGTGGATGTAATGTATGTGAATTTAATGCAAGCCAAACAAATGCATGTCTCGCAGTGCAAATAAAAAGAAATAATTTGACACAAAGCACTTAGTCAAAACAAGTGTTTGGTATTTATTCTCCTCAAACATAAGAAGGGAGGTAAAAAAACAGAAGTAGATGAGAGGGCAGAGGTATACAGAGGATGAGAGAGGAAGCAGAGGAGGAGAGAGGAAAAAAGCTGAATGAAAGCAATGATCAATTTACTGTTGTTTCTTCATTAATAAGTGAATTAACAGAGCTTGATCAGGTGCCTCATCAATAATTAAATTGTTAATTAAAAACACTGTGCTTCAATGAACAATGAATGAATGAAAGCTAAGAGGGATTAAAGAGCCATTTCAGGATTCCTCTTTATTTTATCAATTCATCTTCAGCTGCTGTCAGTTAAAAACCTCATTCCTTTTGATTTATTTGTCATTCTTTAATTGCATATTTTTCCCTTCTTTTTTCAAGTCATATTACATTGGTCTAAAAACATTCATTCATCCTGCTGTATAATGACACAAGACTGTCCATGGAGATTGTTTTTGTTTTGTTTACTCCTATGCCTATCCTATGGACTGTCTATACTTCATTATGTATGTACAGGCCACCTCCATGTGCATTTTATTTTTATCTGCCTCACTGCACTGTTGAGTATGAACTAGCACAAAAAAAGCCATAAAAAATCTTACATAGCTGTAGTTGTGAGGACGGGGAGGACTGAACTCTGGGAGGACTGAACTCCAGGTATATATGAGAAAGACTACTAAAAGTAGACTAATGTTTTAAAATTCAATTAGGCTAAAATGGCAATGAATACGAACCAGCAGGAGAGAATACTTCTGCATCAGCTCTACCCAGAGGCTCACAATATATATTTTTGGTATGTCCTTGACGTTGACTGACAGCAATGTGCAAAAAAACATTTTTTTGCAAAAGGCAACAAAATTAAGCACTGCATGTAATAATGACAGTGATGCATGTAATGGAAAAAAATGTCATCCAGGTGTTGCCATTCACTATACTGAAAAGACTAAAGCAAAAGAGATCATTAAAAAATGATGCAATCCTACATGGTCAGTTGATTTTCAGAATTACTCAAGAAATGTATTTATTGCCATTTACACCTAAAATGTTATTTGCAGCTAAATCTCTTGTTCTTGTCCCAACCATCAAAGGCACAACAGCAACAAAAAAAAAAAAAAACACTCATCTGTGTCCAAACTGCTTCTGTACAGATGTCCCACCATGGCCTATTGTGCTTAGTAAGAACTCACCATTGCCAGGTCTCAGCAAAACTGTGGGGAGATTTTGTCCCTGTACTGCATTATTTAGATCAGCCAAAACATTGTACCAGATGACTGAATCATTTAAGTGCTGTTAGTTTTATCGCAATGACCGTGCTACTTGGAACTGAGCTGAACAGCTTCAAGGTTGTGTGTGTATGTAAAGAAATGTTGCTCATCAAGGTCACCCTCAAAACACCTTTGGGGAATATACACACATGTGAACATACACATTATCCATCTCAGAGGCCTTTGGGCAATACTTGTCCCCTGTTCCTCTTTCGGACCATCTGCACAGACACACACACAAACACGAACATGAACATGCACACAAACACACACACACACACACACACTCAAAAAACATTTAAAAATGGGTGATTACTTTGCAAATGTGTTGCCTCAAGTTTTTTTCAAAACTGTGTATTGATTTTACCGACACTTACTGAGAAACTTTAAGATGTTTTTTTCTTTAATTAGTCACCTGTTGTCATAGCCATCTCTCCCTATTTCTCATTAGACTGGTTTAAAGTATCAAAGAAAGGAATGATTAAAGACAAACAGCCACAGTAAGCTGGTCAGATGACGAACTGCAATTTCACAGGCTCTTACTACAAATGTAGAAACTAATAAATCTTCAATCCAACAGCAATGTAAACCAAACCTTTTAATGTGATTCTCTGTCAGTATGAAAAGCCATTTGTGATTTCTGGACATCAGAAACTGAACCACATATACCACATATGCTCATCCATGGGATGTCATGAAACTTTGTCTGGCCCCTGTGGTTTAAAAGTCACCCACGTGTTCCAGTTTAAGAGCTAGAAAAAAAGAGCATGACAAGATTACTTCCTTCTCTTTTTCTCTTCCTTGCTCACACTCTTATTTTCCTCCTCGGCTAATAATCACTGCCCACCTCACACTGCATTCGTTGATTTACCCATTAACCCAAAGTAAATAGCTGATGATGTGCATTTACACTTCTGCAAAAATAGGCCCAAGAGAATCATATTTATAATAATTTCTTAAAGCTTAAGGCCCTGATCTACTTCCATTAAAAGTTGGCTACTGAGCAGCAAACTCTTAAGTCAAAGATTTACACATCATATGCAGAACAGAGCAGACTTTACAATTAAATGTATTAAACAAGATATAATGCGCAAGAAGAAAAGCTATGATTGTTGAACACAGGAGGGGGTGGGTATTAACATGAAATGTTATATGACCTTTTCAATGGTAGTAATTTATATGTTTTATTAGCTTTCATTCTGTAGTTTACTCATCTGTTCCAGTTCTTGTCATATCAGCAGAATAATAAAGTCAAATTTGAAACTGCCCTGAAATTATTCACCCGTTACCTTTTCTTTCTTTCATTCTGTTCATGTAACTATCTCTATCCTATTTGTTGTTGTCCTCTCTCTCTGTCCCATGTTATTTGACCTGAGTTTCAATGAGTTCACAAGTGCAAATCTGCTGAGATAATCTCTCTCCCTCTCTACATGTCCCTTCCTCCCACCTAATCTCCCTTTCTCATTTCAGATTAAAAAAGAGAGGGGGATGGAAAAAAAGAAAGACAGTTACAGGGATGAAGTTGTCTCTGAGAGAAAAATTCACTCACATGGAGATTTAGAGGGACAAAGAAGACCAGAAAAAATAGAAGTTGTGAGAAATGGTAGATGTAAAGAGAAAGAGTTAAAACAGTTTAAGAGAAAAGGGGGTTCCTTGGCATGGCAACAGTGAGTTCACCATCACCTTTTTTGTCAAAGACACAACACTGATCCATGGATGCATTTGTGAGCGGGGGGTCAGGGTGAGAACAGGGCCAGCCAGAAGCTACACCTCTAGAAGAGGTTGGGAGCTCAGTGTCCAGTTCAAGGACAAACCAGCACAGATGGACACATTGCAGGGTTTCACGTATATTGATCGCTGCTGGATAGAGTGCCCAGGTCAATTCCACGTTCTGAAGGATCCTGAAGTTCACATTGAAGACATTCTGTATTGCTCCTAAATTTGAAATTGGATTTAAGATCCCAGTGTTACAATAACAAAGCAAAACAAACAATCCCAGAAATCCTGCCAGTTTGTAATGTAATTTACATTGTATCAATGTAATTTACATTGATAAATGTAAATTTAAGCATTATGGAATCTGGTAACTTTTTACCCATTTTTAAAATCTATACTTCTATTGCAAGGCTCTCAATTATGAATATTGTATAAAGCCTTAAAGACATTGGATTGACTCGATTCGAATATATCTCTAATGAATAAACTCTGTATATATTGTAAAATCTGTGTGCTACTTTACAGGGAAAAAAGGGAAAGAATAAGACCAACGTCCACTGCTGAGATCAAATTTTCTGTCAACGGTATCTGCGCCTGGAGAGGTGCCTCTTGGGCATGCACAAGTTCCACCATTTTGTTTGCATTCAGAGAAGGAGGGAAGGTCAACTCTTAACAATGAGTCCATTGATTCCAAGTTCCTAGCCTCTCCTCTACCTCTCTGTGCCCCTCTCCTTTTAATGTCTTTAATGTTTTACACCCAAAAGACACTTTGGATGATACTGGATAGATTTTCAGGTTTTTAAAATCGATTTCTCTCTGTTTAACTCCTCAGCTTACTATTCTGTTCTCTCTTTCTCTCCTGTTCTAATGCCACCATCTTCCTGTTCAGGTAGTAACCTTGGACTGACCACAACACAAAGGACCAACTGTACATTTTAAGCATGTTTGTCTTTCTGTCAGTGCGTTTGGAGATACATTTTTGGCATGCATGTTTCTCTACATCCTTCTAACACAGCTATTATGTATGAACGAACATCTATGATGGTTGCGTACGGAGGAGGGGGAGCTGAAATAAACATGACTGACTGCAACAAAGGAAGAAAGAAAAGGGATGGAATGCTCAAGAGAGGAGGCACAGAAAAAAGAAGTGATTTTGAGTGTGAGAAAATAGCTTTGGCTATATATCCATTGCAAGTTAACCCTTTAAGCGCCAGATTTTTTTTTCAAGAAAATATGTAATTTTGATATGAAGATTCCAAAGGGCTGTAGCTTGAAAACGGTTAGAGGTAAAGCCATACTGTAATTGAGAAAAATGTACTCCCACGTTGAGGTGAAGCATGTGCTGCTTGGTGACTGTCACAGCACGCAGACTCGCTGCTGCTGCGTAAAGACGCACCGGCAGACTCACGCTCACCTGAACATCATCGTCACAGGGTGAATGTTCCTCTGAATCTGAGTCAGCCAGTACTTGTCCAAGTACTTTGTCAACAGAAAAACTCTCTGCATTATTATTATCGCTAAATT
>JBAJHX010000051.1:661536-684591 GCA_037176925.1 Amniataba percoides
ATTAATGTTTTTCTTTGGATTTAAGTTGTAAATTCTGAATTTAGCATACACTGCTGGGTTTATGGGTATGGTAGATATGTCTGTGTAATCTGGGTTCAAATATGTAATTGCTGAAAGGGTGAAAGTTGATTTAATCATATTTTACTAATATTTGACAGTGCCCCCAGTTGTTGACTGATGACATATGATAGCTGAGGTCAAGAGCTACGTTTTGCACTGTGGACCAACGTTCTTATTTAACGTTTTACTAAAGTGCAAAACGTACCTATTTCACAATTTTCAGGGCCAAATTGTGAAACAGCTACGTTTTGCACTGTGGACCAACGTGCCTATTTCACGTATTGCTATGAGACTGCGAGCAATGATTTCCGGGTCGTCCTATAAAACAATGGGGGTGCCAAATTCCAAAGAAGAATATCTATGTAGTCTCTGGGCCGCTAAATCCGTTTTATGTTGTTTTTTGTTATTGAGAGAATATCATCAACAGTTACACAATTATTTTAACAGCTCAAATAACGACACAATGTGACGAATAAATATATGTTTATATAGTTTTTTTTTTAGTTTTTTTTTTTTTAATAAATTTTAAGCCCTTATAAATGCTCCCAGACTCTTATAAACATTTTCCACACAGTTATACATTAAGATTAATTGAAATTATGTATGTAAACACACTGTTTATATATTACACACACATACGTACCATATATCATTGAGGAGTTTTATTTAATATATAATACAGTTTCAAACACATTAAAATAAACAAAGATAAGCACAAAACATCACAAAAGTTAACACTTTATGCAGATGTTGATGCTGAATGAGTGGGACGAGATGCTGGCTAATGCAAAGCGGAAACTAATGCTGCTCTTCTTCGCTGAGCCAATCAGCGCCCAGGATACTGCGCCAATATTGTCTGCAGAAATCTGCAAATCAGCAAAAAATCTGTGATATATGTTTTCATATAAAATCTACAATATAGTGAAGCCATGGAAATCGAAGCAGGCTATATTGAGCGATTACAGTAGTAAGTTGTCTAAGGTTCAGTCAATTTAGATGTATCTGTCCTATCATTCAAGTGTTATAGTGGCTATATAGCAGCTGTTTTCTTCCTGAATGTCATACTCTCTGAGCTTGATTATGACAGGACAGAAGAGTTACCCTGTACCTATTATCAACCAGGGAGAGGAAATCCTCTGCAGGAAGTGACAAAGTATGCTGTTCTTCCAAAGGAGACCCAGATAAACAACAGGCTCCTGCAGATCTTGAATCAGCCTTTGGTAGCAAGTGTAAGCGGTGCCAATATTTGGCATTTTGACGCATATCAGCTTCAGCCTTTTTTAAAAATCCGATGGTCAATAAGAGATCAATTTAAAAATACTTGCCCCTTTTCCACTAGTTAAGCGAAGTTAAGTGTTGGAGTTTGTATTAACGATTCATATATGTCAATTATTTGATGCCAGTATTTTCTTTTACTGCAAATTAATATCGGCTCCAAAAATCGGTTATCGGCCTCCTTGACTACTAAT
Organism: Amniataba percoides; assembly: GCA_037176925.1. Taxonomy (NCBI): domain Eukaryota; kingdom Metazoa; phylum Chordata; class Actinopteri; order Centrarchiformes; family Terapontidae; genus Amniataba; species Amniataba percoides. The sequence goes on from JBAJHX010000051.1 coordinate 663,066, forward strand.
AATCGGTGTCGGCTCTGAAAAAAACCATATCAGTCTATCTATTGTTTCTAAATTGTATTTGTGTAATTCTTTTATTTTCTTAATTTTTATATGTCTTTGTAATGTATTCTTTACCTCCATACTTATCTGTATGTATTGTTGTCATTGTACTGCTATGCATTTCCCCTGTGGGGATCATTAAAGGGTCATCTTCTTATCTTGCCTCGTATTGTTCTATGCAGGACAAATAATCTGCATTTCATGACCTGGGATTGAGAAGGTTTATTGGCAGAGACACAGACAGCTACCATGACATCTTCACTGAATGTGAGCAAGAGTCTGTTGGATTATAATTGTGGACTACACCTTAAAGTTGTACAGTACTGGTGAAAGAAACAAATTACATGCAGGTCAGTGACAGGGCATAAACCCTGGCCTTCTGTATTAAAGCTGAAGTCAGTAACATTGAGAGGATAGTGGAAGTTTTCCTGGCAGACCAAATTCCAGGTCCCTCCTCCTCCCTTTCCGCTGTGACCCAGTGTGACCCCAAATACCCTCCCTGCAGAGCAACTCGGAGTAATTCTTCCCTTTTTTTTGTTTTCCTTATTGGTCTTCTTCTGTTTACATATCTTCTGTATAAGCTTTAGTTTAACAAGGAGGGATGGACAGTTTTCTTATAGCTTGTTTTTTCAGTGGCTATTTGACTGCCTTTGTGTCCACTCAGGGAAAATACTGAGCTTACCCAAGTGAGGGAATGCATTGGGAAGGGGAACTCCATCAGACACACCTCCTCCTTCTGATTTGTTGTTTGAATCAGGTGCGTTGAATCACTGAAAATGATTCAGCGGGTGGCAGCAGTGACGTGTGTGCTTATCTGTTATTTGAAACATTGACAGTGTTGTTTTTATTAGCTTAGCGGACAGTGATAAAATCAGAATGCTTGTACCTTTGGACTGGTTAAAGAGCAAAAGTATCGAGAAAGGAAGAGTGAAAAAAGAAGGGGAAAAAGTTAACATACTGTTTGAAATCACAATTTTTTCTGTGATGTAAATGACTGTGTGCATGTGTGAATATTCCATTATTATCATTAAGTGTATTCCTTGCAGCCTAAAATGGACCATTTGCTTTTGTGGCAAAAATCCCCAGAGACACAGGTGGAATACCTAGCTAATCTGGAATACAGATTTAGAGAAACATTATCTGACTTTTAACTAATTGGATACAAACTACTGAATGTGAAATACAAAGTATTACTTTGGCAACTATCTGAATATCCTACCAGTATTGAAGTATGTCAAGACAGCTGTCACTAAAGAAGGATAAAGAGTCTGCACAAATGAGGGACTAATAGTCTTCATGAAATCACTGGACTTGGTTAGTCTCATTTATATGGTTACATGGACACAAAGCTACCTTGAGCTAGCATACCTTAGGTTATTAGCACCCAATCACATCCTTTTGGAAGAAAACCTTATTAGGACTTACTGATTATATTTAATATTTGGGATAACTGATTTGTCACAGATTATGACTGATGATTCATCTCATTCTGACTGGTGCTAAGAGTTTTGTCTTTAAAAATGTATTTGATGGTCTCTACCGTGAGTTGGAATGAAGACTCCTCATCCATTTAAGTTTGAGTGAATTGGAAGAAAGAATGTAAAATCTGTTCATTAAGAACAGGCCACTGACATCTGAACAGAGGCAACAAAGCTTCCTATTGTTCAATATTTCTACATAAGTAGAAGTGAAGATCAAACACTGACCTATTGTTGAACATTTTCCATTATTTTTTGGCTCAACAGGACTGCCTGACATAACTTTTTTTTTCAGGGGAAGCAAGGTTCTCAGAAATGTCATAAACTGACCACATTTGTCAACAAAACAATTGAATTCAATTTGATTTGACCAATATTTTTTAAGTGTATGCCCAAAAACCTTCAACTGTGAATGGGAAGTAACAGTGAGATGCTAACGTTTTATGAGACTGTCTCTTTGTTCCAGAAAAGACACATAACAGAACCTTGGCACCTCATGAAATGTAATCTTCAGCAAAGACCATGATTTGACCACATTTATAGATGTAGCTTACATCTGCAGCCCCAAAACTGCCCACAAAATGATGGTCATGCATATGCATATGAACAGGTGGTGCCCAATGATTGGTCCATTGGAAGGGATTGGTGCCTCCAGATTGGACATGCTAATGACACTGTTCTATGTTAAACCCCAGCTGACAGCAACCTACTTTCCTCCACCTGTGACACTTTTGCAACACTGCAAGGATTTAGTTCTATTAGTTCTCTGCATGTGCTTCAGTAGAAAGTTTCTGTAAGTGGAGGAGCAGCTTTTATACTTTGAACGGCAAAATGTGTAGACTGTTTTCAGTAATTCTGATGATTTGTGTCATTAATTTTGATTGACTTCGGTTATTTCCAATTCTGTCACTTTAAATAAAAGGTTGTTGCAACTATTCTGTACACACACACACATACACAAACATGCACATAATGCAGTGGGCCATTACTGGGAGTGGAAAGAGTGGAGGAGTCACACAGCATGTCATGTCTTGGTTTCCTATAAAGGGGGTGTCACAAAATGAAGAACAATTTGCTGCAACAGCAAACATAATGGTTGTAAACAAACAGGAAATCTTAGGATCATTATCAATTTCTAAATACTTTTTTTCAATGTTCTACATCAACAGTATTCAGTTCACTATATGGCTTGCATAGTTGTGAGGTAGAGCTGCCTCCGAGGCAAACAATGTTTGTGATTTTGGGCTTTAAATAAGTAAATGTGATTTTGATTAGATTTTTTTTATTTTAGCACTCATCTGATCAAGGCTAACTAGCAGTCGACAGACTGGCATAACTGTTCACTATAAGCTGTTTTTATAAGCTAAAACTAGAATTAGCACATTGACACATGTACACATAACATGATACATAACGGTATGTCTCCCTCCTGCTCGATGTGTCTCCCTTCTGCCTGAAAGTGTATGCTGACCAGTTGACGCTTATCTTCACACAGATCTTCAACAGATCTCTGGAGCTGTGTGAAGTCCCCTCCTGCTTCAAACGCTCTACCATCATCCCAATCTCCAAGAAATCTTCCATCACAAGACTAAATGACTACAGGCCCGTCGCCCTGACATTGGTGCTCATGAAATGAGAGACTGGTGTTGGCCCACCTGAAGGACATCACAGGCCCCCCGCTGGACTCCCTTTGCCTGCTGAGCAAACAAGTCAGTGGATGATGCAGTGAACATGGGACTACATTACATCCTGCAATACCTTGACTCCCCAGGGACTTGCAAGGATTCTGTTTGTGGACTTCACTTTGGTGTTCAGTACCATCATCCTTTCAGGCTCCTGGGTTCCATAATCTCCCATGACCTGAAGTGGGAGTCCAACATCAGGAAGAAGGCCCAGCAGAGGATGTACTTCCTGTACCAACTCAGGAAGTTCAACCTGTCACAGGAGCTGCTGATCCAGTTGTATACCACTGTCAATCCTCTGCACATCACATCTATCACTCTGTGGGTTGGATCAGCTACCAAGCAGGACAGGAACAGACTGCAAAGGACAGTCAGGACTGCAGAGAAAATCATCTGTGCCAGCCTGCCCTCCATTCAGGACTTGAACATGTCCAGAGTCAGGAAAGAGGCAGGTAATATCACTGCAGATCCGTCACACTCTGGACATAACCTCTTTCACCTCCTCCCCTCTGGCAGGTGCTACAAAGCTCTGTGCGCCAAAACATCCAGACAAAAGAACCGTTTCTTCTCTCAAGCTGTCACTCTGATGAACATTTGACACTAGTCACCAAGTGTCAGGAACAATCCCAGAATCATAAACATCCATGACTTCAATAAAACATTTCTATAAACAATATATATTTAAATCCATTCTGTATATACTGTATACATACTATATATGCTGTGCATAACAACTGTACATAAAATATTATTTATATTCTGTACATAACTCATATGCATCATTGCACCCACTTTATTGCACTCCATTGATCACACTTTAAATTATGTTATATTATGTGAATTTTCGTTGTTATATAATGTTATATGTATGTTATGTTAGTTTTTATGTAATGTAAGTTTATTCCTTTTTTTCTATTTGCTAAGTACTAGAGGGTATTGAAAAGTCAAATTCCTTGTATGAGCACACATACTTGGCCAATAAAAGTGATTCTGATTCTAATTTTGATTCATGACGCTTGGACTAAGCCAAACCACAGATGTACTATACAATGAAAAACATTGATGTCCAAGACTGGAACTGAACTGAAAAGATTACTTTTTGAGAACTTGAAAGAAATACAGTATTTTCCGCACTATAGGGCGCACTGGATTATAAGGCGCACTGTCAGTGAATGTTCTATTTTCAATCTTTTTTCATATATAAGGTGCACCGGACTATAAGGCGCATTAAACACAGTACGTCCGTGAGGCTCCTGACTACGGTGGCCATAATGCTCCAACAATCCATCAAGCGGCGCAGCTTCGTAGCTTACCAGTCATAGTAAAACATTTTGACCGATTTTGAGAGCCGTGTACCACATAAAATCCGTTTGAGGTCAGTAAGCACAACCAGAATTCATACATAAGGCGCACCAGATTATAAAGTACACTGTCGGTTTTTGAGAAAATGTAAGGATTTTAAGTGCGCCTTATAGTCCGAAAAATACGGTAATTTACTTTGACTTGACTTGAGACATAAAGGCAAAAAGCCAAGGTGACCCATTAATATTGAAAAATCCAATATTCTGCCTAGCCCTTTGGAGCTCTGCCAAAACTGTCATGAATAATCAATACCATGACTAGAATGTACGCAAAGTCTGCACACCTTCAGCTGCAGCTGCTGGTGCCAGAACAAAGTGAAGAAAACTACACCAAAAAGAGAAATGATTTTTTTTTCAATTTTATTCATTCAAACGTAGTAGTTTGTACACCTAAATTAGTAGTTCCATTACTCTCCCTCATATTTAGCAATGTCTGTTTTTCTCCCTGCATCTGTGTTAATGATTCTGCTGCAGAACTCGAGTCCAGGACTATTTACTAACATTTGGGATTTTGTCTTTCACAAATGTTTAGCCTGCCAACAGTATTTGTGAATCAACTAAATCATTGGTTTAATTTTAAAACAACAAGAAGACAACAACTAGCATAACAATCAGATTTTGGTGCATTCCATTGGTTTAATAAAAAAGTTTTACAACAACAACGAATGGACTATCGAAAGCAGGCAAAGTAATATGGTCACCATGTTGCACTGAACTGTCTGGTCTCTTTTCAGATCAGTGCTTCTGAAAATTAATGTTTACATTACTGATAATCTGCTGTTCTCACTATAATGGCTGTACTGAGGACAAGTGCTTTGTTAACCTGGGCTGACTTGGTGGAGCTGAAAATCTCTCTCACCCATTGCCTTCAGATTTTGGCTGTCTGAAAGAATAATTTAATGTTTTTTACAGTCTCTCCTCGACAGTGTCATCTGTAACTGTAGGTTAAATATACATAAAAATATCTAAGATCTCAGGCCCAGTAGGATGCTGTTGAAAACCCTAGGATTCCTCTTCCATTCAATTTATGATTTGAAAATAGTGTTCAACCACAGAAAACAATAAAAGAAATGTGAGGTCTCTTTCAGTTCAACATAAAATAAAAGATGATGGCTGTGTTGTTCAATATATTTCAGAAAATGACTTTTTTTGGTGTCCAACATTTCCACACAAAAGCAGTGATTGGTTCAATTTAACCACAACACAACAGCAACACTTGCTATTAGATATAACAGAATTTTCAGTGTAAGTCAGGGAGTGAAATTACAAAATAATTTTGTTAGAGTTTAAATGACGATGCAGCTATGACAAAAACCTGTTACAGTACTATGTAATACACACACACACACACACACACACACAGTGGTAAATGGTGCGATGCAAAGGGGTGCTGAGGCTGCATGTAAATGTAAAATAAACGGATGAAATTCATTACTGCCACAGCACATAAACCGTTCAGGTTAAAGTGGAGGGTAGACAAAAAGAAGGGAAGAACAAAACAGACTTTATGTCAGGATCCTCGACTCCTTTCTGTTTCCTTCCCTCATGTTTCTTGTCTGTGATTTGTCTTGTCTGTGAGTCTGGAGCTGGGCAGAGCTTCTGGTCTTCCTACCTTTCTATGTGGTACTTTGCTCAGGCCCAGAACACCTTGATTAAGTCACTGTATTGTGTGACCTTTGTACCTGCTCTAACCGTTGTCCTCTCTGTGCCATGTGTCAGCCGTCTCTGCCCGCATACCAAAATCCCTGAGTATGCCAATCCTGATCCAGCTCAGCTTTTAACCAAGAAACCCACATCGCCCTCCTGCACTAGATCCCCGCCTCTGGCTTCAGCCTCCTCCCCACTGGACCAGATCTCCTTGCTTTGCCTGCTTAAACCCTGCAGCCCAACTAAACTCTGACTGAGTGACTATCCCCTTATCACTTAATCAATAAACCAGCCTTGTGTTACACCACTGCCGCCTGTGTTTGTGTCTGTTCGTTGGTCCAGCTACCACCTCTCCAGGCTTTGCGACGCTTTGACTCGACATTCGTGGAATAGTTGGTGTTATTCCTAGTCTAAAATGGCATCCAGCATTTCAGAGTGTTTGCTTGCTTGTTTTTTGCTTCATTGCAAGTCAATAACTTCATTTTTATTTATTTTCTCTTCATTGCTTTGTTGTTTATTGTAGTCTCTTTTTATCCAGATGCTAGACATGATTGTCCTTATGATGCAAAAACCATGTTACACATCTCCTTCACCAGTTACTTTGCCCTGGGAACCTCTGTAATGGATTTCACCTCCTGATTAATGCTGAATTTAGCTTTAAGTCACTCCAAGAAGTTTGCAGAGAAGTTTGCTATGTTCCTGCAGTGGAAAAGGTGTGGTTGTGATGCCTGAGATCCCTTGAAAAGAATGCAGTCCTGCTGCTGTTTATTCACACTTACCATCCTCTTCCTTTCCTCCCCCATAAAGAGCCTGTTGCATTAGACAATGGTTTGACAAATAATTAAAGCGTTAGCTGGTAGGATTTAGAAAGGTGAACTTCAGGAGCAGTTACTGAAGTGCTGTCAGATACTCATTTTTGATTGGTGTTCTGATTCAGGTGTGGTGGATTCTTGTCCGATGACTTTAGTGGCAGCAGGTGGAGCCAGAGATGTCTATTTTTGTTGTTGTTATTGTTACAACATAGAAACAGTTTTAGTAAATATGACTAAAAGTCAGTTTTAAATATGTTAACTATGTATGATTTAAGTTGTGATGTAATTATTGTGTTTGCATACTGAGTTTACAGAACTTGTATTACATTTGAGCAATGAGCATTATGAAAAGGTTTCTGAAGGATATAAAAGTTATCAATCTGGAGCTACAGAGACCACGAGTGCTCTTTGGCAGAATAAAAGATACAATATTACACATCACAAATTCCACATTTACCACTATGGAAGTAAAAGAAAAAATGCCTGATAATCATTGAATGCTGAGCATCCTCCCCACCCCCCATCCCCTCTGACACAGAGACACACACATACACACTGCTGTCAGAGTCCTTCAGCGGAAACAGCTTTTCCTCAAGAGCTGCCTTCCAAAAACACTTGACAAGAACAGAAATTGGCAATTCATTCCTTTACTTGTTCATTTTCTTCCTTTTTTTTTCTCCTCGTTTTTTATTGATGGCAATCACTTGTTCCCTGCACGTGTTCAAATTGCAGAGCAGGTTTTTGTCTTTTTTTCCCTCCAACTGCGAGAAGAATAGCCTAATCAAGGCAAATTGGAATTAATCTTCGAACTCTTTAAATGGAGATTCAGAGAGAGAGGCAAAAAAAGAACAATTTCAAAGAAAAATGAACAGGATTGACAGTGAATATAGTGTATACTGAAGAGGCAATAAGAGGCAGATAGACAATACTAAGCAGCGATCCAGTGAGAAACACAAAAGACACAGATGGAAAGACAGTGAGAGGGTTTGAGTGGAACCTACCAACTTGTTGAGTGGTCTAGCAGTTGAATGGCACTGGTCTCCTGCCAAGTTGTGTCATTCCCTTCTGTGCATGTGAATCTGAGGACAGGAAGACAAGGGAATGTATAATATGAGAAACAATAGCTGACCGGGCCTGAAGCATCAAACCTAAAACCACATTAACAGCCTTCCTGCATGCTTGTGTGTGTGCTGCATCCACTGCAGTCACATTTCATGTGAACCAAATCTTATTATTAAAAGCTAAGTGGGAGCAAACCAGACTTTCAAATTACGCTGCATGGTGTAAAAGAAAATCTGGTCCAGTCAGTGTGGTCCACTTCTTAAACAGTAAGATGTTCACTATGAACTGCAGCTGATTCCAATAATTAGGCTTTTTTTTTTCCTTTTTTTGGCATACTGTGATTATTATCTCTCTTGCTAGAGGATGCTATCAGCTCAAGAGTAGAAACAAACAAAGGTGCTATCATCACCATGAGCAGAAAAATGTCATAATAATAACAGTAACACAATATGTTTTACATACAACATAAAATGAGGTTGACCAAACCACAACAAGACAAACAATTTGTTAGGGATTTATGGTTAAAAGAAAATAATGTTGATTACTGGTCTGAATGCAAAGTGCATGATTTAAAGTCAAATCCTTGATTTCTGGCAACTGTTGGCTGCCCTTTGAAAATCCCATCAAACACCTCCCACACACTCTTTCTCATATTGCAGTCAGTATCTAGCATGTTATTAGCCAACTCTTTTTTGGGTTTTTTTGTTGACTTTGTGTTTACTTTATTTTGAATGAACCCTGAGCCAGAGCAATAACAGATGTGTTGTTTAATGCAATATTACTTCTGTTCTATTATAAATATATGTGTAGCATCAAGAAGAAAAATGGGTTACAGATGAGGAAATGTCATTTGTGAGAAAAACTATTTCTGCATTCAGAAGTGGTCTTTGCCCAGTTTCCTCCTCATAAGGTCACTAACGAATGTGTATGAATATTTAATTTTTTCATGAATTTCTATAGCGTTTGAGTCTGAGAGCACTTGTCTATGTCAAGGTTAAATACATATCAGCAGATAGAGACTGTGTCCATTTCTAAAACTGAGGTGGCTAACTATGAAACTACAGATTAGTGTTGTCCTATATTGAGGGAAAAAAAAAACAAACAAAAAAACTGCTGAAAAACAGAAAATCCAAGTAAAAGAGAAAAAACAACTTCTTTTTATAGTTTTTATAGAGCTCAAATACCAAATCACAGAAACAAAACGCTCGCATACACACATACATTCACACCAGAGAGTGAAGAGGTCCAACTCTTCAATGTGACATTGAGCTAATCAGATTTGAGGGAGGAAAGTGTTTGATAAACAAATCGCTTTCTCCCCCCATGCTACATTTCTCCCCCACTCTTGCCTCTAATCAGTAGAAGAGCTTTTAGAGTGCAAAGATGGATTCGTATTTACTGACTAATTCTTGTCAACACCCAAATCTACTCCATGACGATGAATAAACAACTATTTACCTCATAAACACTCTTCACATGGAAAAGCCAAGTCCTTCACAAAAGCCACAAAGAGTATTAGCAGCAGGGCACCATCAGGCAGTTGAAAGGGATTATGAAATAAATGCTTGATACTGTTATTATGAATATAACAACACACGTGTGAAGACGCGTTTGATGAATGATGGATATTTCTGCATTAGATTATGGGAAAAAGTCCATATTATACAAATGCTGACTAAACAAATATACTACCATTTAACTGGTCATAAGTCCAGACGCAATCTAAGAATGCATCGCCTCCTTTGTGAGTTAAATGCAGTCAAGTGATCAGAAAGACACGGTTTAATAAAAATATTATAAGGCTTTTCTTTCTGTTATGTGATAAATATAATTTCTAATGTATGTAATATAATACATTAAGAGGAATAAAAACAAACTAGAACATTGCAACAAGTGGAAGAGACAGTCTCCTCACACATGCTATGTTTATTTCCCATGGCAGTGCCGGGCATCAGTAAGTTGCAAATTACTGATGTTCTTCAGCAGTGCTGCCACCGTGAGGAGGACACACAAGGGACCCTCTTGCATATGGTAAATATTATGTGACTATTGCAGCTCTATCCTTAAGATATCTGTCATGATTGGACTGTCATTATAAAACTATACAGTCAATATGCAGCACCAAACAGATGTCCAAGTCTGTAGGGGTCTGTGGTAAAAGGCAGGGAAACACACTAACACTTTTCCAGTCTGTCTGTGGACTCCCATATCCGCATGCATTCACACTCTCATTCACACCAACAGAGTTTTCAGTTCACTATGAGCTGGCTGTCTTTGGTAGGATATAAATATGTTGTATTATGTTGAATCACATAATGGCACCACTGCATAGAGAGAGCACCGCCAAGGACAGTTAAGGCTGTGGTTGGTCTGGGTCTATGTGGCAACATTGAACCATCATGAGAAAAATGAAGATGACAAAATACGGAGGTATGTATATTGATACCCTTGTTGTTATCAAGCAAAGCTATTGTTAGCTATTTCATCTGAGCTAGCAGCCATGACCCAATTCGCATTGCCAGTCGCCAACTGACCTTGTTTCTAACGCTCTTTAACGCTGTACATGCTGAGCACTTTAATCTATTCTATGATTAATCTAGTCTATGATTTTCTGACTGCTTTGACACAAAAGAATAAAAAACTTAATTTCTATATTCTCACATGGCCAGCAATAAAAAGTAGTCAAATTTAGCTTTTTGGTGGATAAAGTATGATTTTTTTTTCTATTTTACAGTTGTGACAAGATTGCGATAAGATTTATCCTATTGTTCTTGATATTCAGCTTCAGCGGTCAAACTGTTCATTTATAAAAAACTTCATACATAATTCATTTAAACCAACTCTGTGAGTGTCTACATGTACAACCAGAACAACTTTTTAACCAAGGAAAAGTCAGTGTGTCATTTTATCCATCTTAATTATTTAGGTGTTTATTTTCCTATACGTCTCTCTGTCAGTAAATCCATTCATCTGTGTATCTCTCTTAGCTTGAGGCTTTTTCACTCCGCCAAGGAAGCAGGATAACATTCTGCTCGTAGGAGGGCTGGCTGAGCCACGCTGTTCCTTTTCCATATTTATGACTGAGAGGTGTGCAAGGAATTGCAACCCCCCCACCCCCCCACACACGCTTTATGTCTTCATATTCCAAATATCTATCTATCCATCTGTCCATCCTTCCATGGTACCTGCTGATCAGTGTTTTTTTCCACTATGTTGAAAGTGCATTTATGACAGTGAATCGTTCCATTTACAGACAGCATCCCAACTTGTTCTTCCATGTCTTCCATACCCTTATCACTTTTTATCTACACTCTAGCACCCACAGTAATCCATCTTTTTAAGGAACCTATATATGGGTTGTTCATACTCATTTTTTGTACTATTTCTCAAGCTGCCTTATACAACAACGTGACAGAGACATTACATGTGACAGAATCTTAGATAATAATGAGTAAATTCTTAATAATAACAACACACAGACATGACAAAATGAACCATGATCAACTGTTTAATCTCCTAAAAACATGTTCCAAACAATGAAAAAGTTCCAGTATATGTCTACTACCCATTTTGACTGACAACAAGTGAATAATAAGTCAGGGAACAGCATGTAGTAGACTGTCATCTTCATCGACGCTAAAAGTCATAGAACAGGTTAGTCTCTACTACTGGACAGAATTTTCTGCAATCAGTCATCTGACCCACGTTCTCGGTACAAACATGGTTGTTGGTGCTGTGCAATGGGTATTTATCTTTTTTATTTGGGTGTAGCCTGGTTTTCAGCAACTAGTTTTCCACAGTCCTGACCAACTCTGCTGTGAGGAATGCAGGAAGACACTGTAGTGGGGACTGCCCATTGATCTGTCGTTCAATCAGTCCGATACCCAGATAGTCCATTGAACAGAAAGCCTATCTGTCTGACAGCCTTTTAGGCCGAAAACAAATTCCTTTTGCTCCAAGAGTCCATTTATCCAAATATCCCCATAACATTCCCATAACAAACCTGCACACACAGGTCACCCACAATGCCTCTGTCCTTAAAGATCTAGAGTCTGCAACTCTAATGAAACACACTTTGTGAAATTATGGTCCACTGACAGTCCATGTGTGTGATGAAAAAGAGTTCAGCTTTGAAACACACACCTGGCTCTTTAATTGGGAAAACAAGCCTCCAACCTGTTGTCATGCCCAGGTTATTTTTGAGGGGCTTAGACCTTTTATGATTTTATAGATAGAGACAGGAAAGACATGCAGCAAAGGAATCTCAGCCAGGAACTGAACCACAGGCCGCTGTAGCAAGACACAGGCCCCAGATATATGTGCAAACTCTCTACCACTGAGCCACCTGCGCCACAATGATGCCAAATTTAAAAAAGTCTGAATTTATTCTTTGTCTGATGCTTATTTTCTGAAAGAAGTCTGGCTCAGTCATTGCTTGTTGCCTTGGCAATGTGTGTTCATGAATTTGGGCCTATGAGTTAAAATATCAACAAGCTTTCTCTTGGTGCAGTTAAGATGTGGGTGTGCTAACCAAGCCTGAAAATAGGGCCACTAAAGAATAACTGTTAATTTATCATTATGTATTTATTATACATTTTTTACCATATTAGAAAGAGAGAGCATGGATGGAGCATACAGATGGAAGAAGAATCTTACACAGAAACCGTGACATATTTTATTTCTCCTTTTTCCACAAGGATACGATATAACAACTGATGACCACACCACAGATGCAGCTGTCAGTTGTTGTCCACTCTGACACTACACAGGATTTGTGTGTTCCACCTGGCTTGCACTGTTATTCCCAACACCCTGTGTCTGTTGGTCCCATTATAACATTACATTACATGCAAATCTTTACAGAACAGGCCAAAAAATGAAGTGGAACGCTCAGGTTTTTCCCACCATTTTCACCCTTATGATGATTATGATTGTGACAAGAAGCTTAACACATGTAACTGTGTGAACCAATGTTAATGCTGTGACTTTGCTGAAGGTTGTTTCAACTGTTGCAGCTTTCATACTTTAGATGACCTATGCTTGTGATATTCCTGTGACAGACTCTTTCCGCTGTGACTCTCTCCTTTATGTACCAAGGACATAAATAGTGTCAGCTTTTTATAAAGTTGAATGGAGTGGTAGATGACTGCATCAACAGCGTGTGTGACTTTGACAAAAAAAGTTTTATTAATACATTATAGCACTCACGTACAATGAATGGGCACCACTGTTGTCACTTAAACGTGATTGGGGCATTAAGAAGTACTGTATATGAGCATCTTGGATTGAATTTTGATTCATGCCAGAGAACAGTTGATGATCTGGGACATTATATATGCATGTAAACATGGTTATTAAAAAGTTTAGTTTTCTCTCCTGATTGGCTTGAAGGTTAATGATCAATCAAAGGAGAATGAAAACAAACAAGAACACACCCTACACATAATCAAAGACAGTGATGGCGATGAAAAGAAAATCACACTCTTTACATAATAAGTTGGTGAGATGAAACATCTTCTTCTCAATCAAATACAAAAAACAGAAAGTTATAAAGATACTGTTTAACCCTTTGATGACTATCATCTATATAACTATATCATATAAAATTCTGGCTTGCTAGTCTTTGCTGCACTCACACTCACTCATATAAGATTCAAACACCTCAAAGAAAATAGTAAATAATGCAACCATTCTGGACAGGAACGAGACCAGCTGCCCTGTAAGCTTCAGAATTTCTATTGAATATGTATGCCTGTAATATGAGCATGTAAAATGCTTCCAATATAGGACGAGATAGAAATTTAATGTTAGGTAATTGTTGGATAAGTCTCACATTATCAAAAAAGAGAAAAGGAAGTCCTTTTTCTAATATCACACCAACGCACAGCAATTTAATTCAAGTTGTCAAAAAATAAATGATTAGCTACTCACCTATTACCACTAAGGGACAATAATCTTATTACACATGCTCAAATATTCTCTGGTCAATGTTGACCTCATTGCTTAACAGGATGCTTGATTGAACATTTGAAATTTTTGCAATTATTTTTTAAGGGTAAAAATATCTGTCATAAAATTATCTCTGAATGTGAGGACATGGTCTAAGTCTGCATTTGTAAATGAGCCGTGTCGTAGTTATGACTGAGGTGACAGGTCTTTGCGTAGAATGTGGCACTTAAAGTTTAACTGAATGGCAGAGCCTGAGGAAAGAAGCTGCTCTATAGTCTGGTGGTATTGCAGTTGATACTTGCTATTTATACTCCTGCTACTACCACTCACTTGCCAGAGGAAACAGGCAAACAGCAAGTTTGGGTTGGTCATTGTCTTTTAATATCCTTTCTGGGTGACCTAGCAGGGAGACAAATGTCAGCTATGCTTCATGCAAAATGTAAACATTAGACTGAAAGTGAAAACCCCAGAAAATGTTTGTCACATTTACTTTTTTGTTCTTTTGAGTTCCGCGGAAAAATATCCTCAAATCTAAAGGGCAGGTACAGCTTTTTAGAACTACTCCCAAACTCTCCAAGAATGAAAATATTTTAAAAAGTTAATGATTACATTTAACCTTTGTATACAAATGTCTCCCATTTTTAACTCATTCATAACTATTTTTTTGGAGCATAGTAAGCTTGTGCTTTTAAGTGGGACCCTTTCATCTCTGATTTCTGTATGCGTGAATGGATGGTCAGATGATGTTTGTCGTTGATGATGTTGTTTGTCAGTGTTGTTCAAAGGAATCTTCTTGTGTGAAGCTGATTATGATAATCGACAGCTGATTTTAACAACGCATAAAAAAAAAACGCTGTAATTGTTCATCACTGAGCAACAATTTTCAACTTGATTTGAAACGGCTGGTGAGAGCATGTGTGAGTGAATGCCCGACACACACTCAAGAGATAAGTCGTGAAAGACTGAGGCAGGACATGGGTTGAAAAAGAGCAAATCTCTAATTTGAAAAAATTAATGTTACCTGAGATTTTGTTATACACTGTTTCATATTCTGCCTCGTACACTATACATACAAAGGGACAAAATATTACAAATTATTTGATGTATTATATTAATAATTTCAAAGACTGCACATATTATTGCAACTGCTGCACTACCCAACATGACACATACAATGTAATATTTTGTTCAATTCCTTTATTGTATTAATTTTATTTTGTTGCCTTGGTTACTATGTTCAATTCAATTTGACCCCAAAACACACACACACACACAGTAAGCATCTACACACAGATGCATATAGAAATTCTACTCACAGACAAACTCTAAATTCCACACAACTCACACACAATCAGCTGTGGACAGACTGAAGAGAGGGGTGACGATGTAAAAGTGTCAAAGTAACAGCTGTGGATAACCTCACATGACCCTCAAGGTTGTCATGGCAGCACTGGCCTTGTTTCCACAACAACACCACACTGTTCCCTTTCTGAGCAATAATTTATAATTTATTTATAAAACCATCACTTTACAGGCTTATTGTGTGTGAGAGATTTATGACATTAAATATGCTGATATTTATACAAGACTTGTGCGCACTTGTTTCAGCCTGTCGTAACAATAACATGATCACAATTATTTGAGTTCTATATACATAAAAACGATGAACTCTTAGAGCTATGTACCAAGTTTGTTATCCTACAGGTGCATTTCCATCAGCTGGCTTGAGGCAAAACCAGGTTTAAAAGTCAAAAAAAACAAAAAAAAAAAACATGCGCTGTCCAAGTCTTGTTGTTACTGGGGAGGCTTTTACATTTCAACTCAGATGAGCTCATATTTTTTGCCCCTTTCATAAAGAGAGAGGTGCTAATAAGGGGTCTCTATTTATTGCAGACAGTCTGTCTGTCCTATGCGAGCCACAGAGCTTTGGGCAGTTCTGGGAAAAGTTCTGCTGGAGATTAATTACACACAATCCTTTGGTACTTAATTTCAGTTTGGAATTGATCTGCAACTTAATCACACCAAACAGCTGATCTGTCGACAAGTAGGTGGATAAGTAAGGAGCAATGGAAGTGAGTTGTGGAATGATGTGACTGGGATCTTTGTACCACTATGCTCTCCTGAGGACAATATTAATGTTTGCAGGCTGGTCACACCGGTCATTTTTATCATTGACATGCTGGCGATGACTTTTCCACCATGAAAAGAATAAAGCTGAAAGACAAACCAGTTTGTCATTTTTTTTGGAAGTACAGAGGAAACACTGTGATGCATAGAATGGATTTTGACATAGTTGCACCACACTGTGCATTTGTTCTGTAACAGCACATAACACATTACAGTACACATGTAACAAGTAGAATCAATAATCATTACAGGACAGTAATTCTACAGTGCATAGAGCAGAGTAATTTTGAAAACATGACATTGTGACAACACATTCATATCTGCTGATTTTACCTTAGAGTGGTTTTTGTAGCTTAGGTTTCTATTGAATTTTAAATATCTTGAAGTAAAGGACACAGACATTTGTATAGTGCTGATTTATATTACAGCAATGATACTATATAGTACTGCACAAAATATCAACTGCTCTACCTGAGATATTGTATACTGTGCATGTGTGTGTGTTGGTGAGTTTGTGTGTGATAACCTTGTGTGTGTCCGCTCCCTGTCACTATCTTAGGCGCCCGCCCTCTGAAGGAAAGCATCTGGTTTCAGCATCTAGACACACACACACAGATAGATCGAAAGTGTGTTTGATAGAGTTAGCGAGTGGACACCAATAAGGTTATCTGTGATAAGAGTCTGCAGTTACAGCACACATGTACACATACACATACACACAAATACACACGATACAGAGACAGACACAGAGCAAGACAGGAGAGAACTTTCACTGATGGAGTCACACACAGTCATACATGTACATTTACTTTACAGACAGAGCTTATTGACTGTAAAAGCATCAGTCTGTAAGATTAGGAGAAAGTGCTCTCATTTCAAAATTAAACCATTCGTTCATACCTTTTTCTCTCTCTCTACAGCATGCCTGAGCCTTCCTTGTTATAAAAACATATCACTTAATCTTATATTTCATTTTATTATCTCATGAAAACACTTCCTGTTTTAACATGTTTCCTGCTAGCCTAGCAACAACAACATTATTGTTCCATCAAATCAGATTGATCCGTGGGGCACGGTGTTACTTATGAATCAGTGTATGAGGAAATTGCTGTGGGATGATTTCATATGGTTCTGTGCGTCTTACATGACTTGTGTGTGAGGATTTAAAGTCAGATCAGAAATACACAGACACGTAGATGAAGAGGAAGGAAGGGTAGATGAGGAGGAATGTGTGACTAAAATTTGAATTTGACAAGAACTACTTTACTTTTGGAAAGTTAGTTGTCACAGAGCAGCTTTCAATTCTGCTGTTCAACAGGATATTTATTTAATATATACTGTGACATTTTTTACATCCATTAGCATTATTATAAGATGGTCATGAGATTACTTTGCACTAAGTTACAAATAGAGTGGATGTTGGCTATTCTACACTGAAAAAAAAATCCTTGCTGGCTGATCTTCTTAATCTTCTTCCATCATCAGCAAGACAAAAGAGGTGTTGGTGGACTACCAGAGGAGAAGAAATGGGAAGGGTAGACTCATACAAGTACCTTGAGGTCCAAATCAATAAAAATGTGAACTGATCTTCCCTTTTCAGGAAGGGACAGGAGTGGACAGTTCTTCCAGAGGGAAGCTTGAGATTCTTCAGGAGCCTGGTCCTGTCAGTCTGAAGTAGCTGTGTTCTTTGCTGTGGTGTCCTGAGGTGGTGGTTTCAAGGCTAGTGAGCCCAGCAGACTCAATAAGCTGGTAAGGAAGGCCAGCTCTGTGGTGAGGTTGAAACTGGAAGGTCCGGAGTCATTGGTAGAGAGGACAAAATCAAAGCCACTCTCGACAGCCTCTCATTCTACTGTTTTTACTTGTTGGTTTACTCAAATATTGAAGACTAAAAGAGTGAGAAAGAATTACACAACCAAAGGTGGTCAGACTCAAGATCTTAATCTCTAATGACAAATTTATCCTTACACAGCAGGATTTCAACTGGAGTGTTAAAATGTATGATATGAATGAAGAAGTTTGACATACATAAAGAAAATACATGTGTGAGGACCTGTACTGCCTCTGCCACTACATCCTCATCGTACACATGACTGAATGGCTTGTATGTGTGTGAGGTTGATTGTGTATATGTGTGGATGCTGAGATGAATGTGAAAGTCCCCCTTTCTGCTAGAAACTACAGGGACCACTGACAGGTCCTTGTAGAGCAATTTGGGCATATAAAGATGTACTAGTGGGGAGCTGAGAGCTAATTAAAGCAGCAGAGGAGTGTGTGGATTGTTCCACTGAAAAGGGACATATCTAAATATCTGTGATTCATTTATTATGGCTTGGGACCTGTTGGAGCCCTACTTTTGGTGGGAACAAACCACCAACACCTTAATAAGGTTCAGTGAGTATCAAGTCCCATGATGTGCCAGTGGATTTTTAAAAATGTATTTTTAATACACATTGATATTATTGGATAAATGAATTGAGTTAGCACTTTATATCATATCTATGCAGCTGTGTTTTCTCCTGTGAAAGATACAGAACAAGGTTTAAGGTATAAGGAAACTACTGTTCCCACAGAGAGGATTTACCACTCTCCTTCCCAGAGGCAGCACACTCTAATCCAGTATTGGCTGATAAGGATGGCTACAGATGACACAGAAGCACAGATTGAATGAAGAGTGAACAGTGTGCACTTTCCAATTTGTTCAGTACCTTATAAAAACTAATGGTAAACTAGCAAGCACACTTCAGTCCAGTTAATAAACACAAAGAGTCATTAAAGTTGGATGGGACATATGCTGTCTGAATTATGTCTCAAGTTAAAATCAAGTTATCAAGTTAAATTATATTATTTTATGCATGCAGAAATGAACTACTACTCACACAATGTAAGTCCTCAAACACAAATTCAGTTAACCACTAAGAGTCAATCAACAGCTGTGAGTGAGAAACAAAATAGGGAGAGGTGAAGAATGGCACCTGCATGTATTAAACTAAGCATAAGCTGGCCAAGAGAAGGTTGGAAAATTTCCAGTCAATTTAGCATTAAAATATCCAATGCATTTCAGCATCCTTTTAATCAATTTTCTGCAATTAAATCACAGCTAAATCTGTTGGGATCATACTGCTATAGTAAGCTCGTAACCTGTGGTATTTCTGCGTTACTTGCTAGATATAGTGGATATTTATTGATTTTTAATTCTGAAACTGCCCCTTACCAGAGACAGATGGAGAGGTGAATGGTCACAATAAACACAAATGATCACATGGTCAAACGTATCAGTAATACACAACATTAGTGTCATCCTGTACAAGCACAAGTTGTGAAGCATCAGGTCTGTTGGTTTCCCATTTACAGAGTCAGGGCCAGATCTATGCATGAAAACCAGACTTTTTATCAGCACATACATACGACATATGATCAGAATCTGATGAATAATAACAGCCTTTTAGGTGGACTGGAATTTTATTATACTTACCTAACTGTTAGGCACATTATCTTTTTTTTTTTTTTTTTTTTTACTAACTTACTAAGAGTTAATTCAGGATCTACTTGAAAGCTTACAGCTTACAGCTTTCAAGTGCAGAAGACACACTAGATTATGTACAGGAAAAACACTATCAAATAAGTTAATTAAAGGTAGAACAATGATATTTTTGTGTGTGTCAACATGGTAATGTGACTATGTTTGCAGAGATGGAAAAGATGGAGAAAAACATCATTAACACATGTTGAAGGGTAAGGTCTAGGGTAAGCTCAACTGGCATTTCACTGCACATGATTTCTGTTACCCATGCCTCCATTCATCTATTCATTCATGAAAACCAAAGTAGTACTTTAGTACTATGCTCCACTGGGCTAAAAGGGAAGAATGTTGCTGCTGACAGTCAACAGTTAAAACTGTCATTACACTCCAGAGCCAAATGGTTGCTACATAACGATACTAACAACATAGAACTTCCATTACTGTTTCATTCGGTAAGACCCCATTATGGCATGTAAGAAGAAAAACAGTAACGATACAAATACAGTTAACTGGCATAATATTCAATCAAACATTTCAAAAGCATCTGCACATCTGCCATTAACTTAAGCTACGGAAAATGCTTTTTGCACAACACTGAGAGCTTGTGTTTGACACTGGTGGGTTAATTGCAATGACATTAACAAAAATTTGAGCCTTAGACCTTTGTGTCTTTCTGGCCCAGGCTCATCGTTTGGCATGCTGGTGCCAATTACAGTGCTTTAAAAAAAACACACAATCGAAGAGAGGGAAGCAAACTCTGACTTCATCATTTGTCAGTACATTGAGGTATAAATACATAAGGGATGAGGGGACTGACGCAGAGACAAAGACGGAGTGATAGACGGATGGAACTAAAGTAACATATTGTGACAAGTCAATTTCACCCGCTCACTGGGGAACAATGAAGAAAAAAACTCCTTTCGTATCAGTGTGGTTAGAGACACACTAACACAACACTCACTGGTTCTACCTTGCAAGTTTTTTTCACTTTATTATAAAAAACAGCTTTCACAAAACACACCTGAAACAAAAACATTCAGATGGGTGACAAATGAAAGGGTTAGTGTCTTAACGTGAAGTCAGCCCACCAGACTTCACTGCTCCTTGTCTGTCTTGTCTCTTGAACTCTAATGGAGGGATGAACACCAGTACTCCATAGGTGATTCCTCATATACACCACCTTTATTTAATCAGGTAACATAATTGAGATCAATATCTAGAGAAGAAAGCAAACAAAGCCAAACAGCACAGAAGGACATTGGGCATCAGAGTATGTTTTACATACTGAACTAAAATATTTTAAAGATGTGAAACTGTGTTGGGATCTGGTGACTTTAAAGGATGCAGCATTTTATTCACTTTCACATTCATCAAACTGTTCACTGAGCACTGGAGCACAGAAGCATCTGTATTTCATATGTTTCTTCACTCTTCGTCAGGTTTTACCTCTAATTTATCCTCCATCTGTATATAAACAAAACGTGGTGAAAAAGGGAAATGATGATGAGGGAAAAAACTGCATGAAATGAGATAAATGTGACAAGGACATAAACAAGTGGAGAAGTGGACTTTTGAAAATCTGATAATAAGAGGACAGGAGATGTTTTTGTAACCATTTATTAGCTAATATGTACATGTGTACGTGCGTGTGTGGAAATGCATGTGAACACATACATTTGTCAGCCTTATACTGCTGGTGGTTCATCAAAAGAAATTCAGCCATGGATGCATTCAGCCAATATTCTGTATAAACACATGCACACACACACGCATGCACGCACACACGCACACACACACACACACACACACACACACACACACACACACACACACACACACACACACACAC
>JBAJHX010000051.1:684691-707223 GCA_037176925.1 Amniataba percoides
ACACACACACACACACACACACACACACACACACACACACACACACACACACACACACACACACACACACATATTTTCATGCTCTGTCATTAAACACAGTCTACTGCTCTCTCACTCTTACACTCAAACCAACCAAACACATCATTATGTCATCAAAGTCATCTAGGACCAACCAAACCACGCATGCTAATTATTATAGTTTTCATTCAATTACACACACATACACAGACGCACAAGCAGACAGGCATATATAAAGTTCATATTTATGCACCACAGGAAATAAGCCTTTAACATCCCGACAGGTTTTCTCTTCTAAATACAATGCACAAGAATGTTCTTGAACTGATGGCCTTTCACTAACCACAGTAATCAGGAACCATAATCACACTGTGTTTGTAGGTTGGAAAGAAATGCTAAGACAGAATTTGAATCGATACTGTTTTTGTTTGTTTTTTTTTAATAATAGTAGTACTGTAGAGTTTCATACAGTAACCCAGAAAGACACTGACATTAACATTTCATGAGAAAAAGCACAACTGCTCAAAATCCCCCAGAATCAAAATAACTGTAGAGATGTAAAAGACAAATGTTTTCTAAATCCTGCAAACCTCAGAATATCACAACTCAGTCAAGAATGGAAGCACACACAGCCGAGAAAACTGCAGTCCTTCATAACTAATCTCACTCAATATCCACACATTTAGAATTAGCATATTTTGATAAATGCACCTAGGATTGTATGATCATATGATACCTGTTAAGTTCCCATGGTAACAGCCATCCTACTCGTGTTCCTTTTAATGCAGTCATGATTGCAATGAAAAAATGTTGTTTAGAGGAAAAAACAATGGAAAAACTGGTATCTGATGAGAAGACACTCTTGAGTAAAGTGGAGGACTAATTCATTAATCACAGTTAAATGAAATCAAAATAACATTTCAGTTGAAGAAACAATAACCCCAGCCCTAAGTACAATTAAATAAATTTTGAGAAGCAAAGCCAAAATAACTTACATAGCCTCAGTTAGAAGTAGAAAGGCTACTATCCCTGCCACTTAGATGTAATTTTCACAGCATTGCACGCTGCTTAAATAAACCCTATCATTCAAATAGAACTCTTATATACCAGGCTGGTGTTGGACAGCACTTTTTCACCATGCTGAATGAACAATGGGGACTAGCTGGATTAGTCTGCTTTACTAAAAAACAGAAGTGTTGACGTGTGGACATAATTTATAAAGGCTGTTCTGCAAACCTAGAGGACTTCATGATCTGATGCTGACCTAATTATCTCCAGAGGGAGTTCACATTGGTCACCCTCACAGTGGTGTATATTCCACCACATGCTGACATCATTGACACTGGATGAGCTGTATGGAGTTATCAACAGGACAGACACCTCATGGCCATAGGCTGCTTTTTTATGACAGAGGACTTTAACAACGGCAACCTACGTAAAGTCCTGCTGAGATAACACCAACACATAGGCAGCTAGGTGTGTGTGGTCAACAATGTTTATGCTCCTCTGTGGGCTAGATATAAGGCTTCCATCACACTTGCTCAGGAAATCATATCAGGTCTCATTTCTGTTTTTTCCTTCTCAAATAGAACAGACTGGTGACCATTCGACAGTGACCAATCAGACTCTGCTTTATGTCTATGAGGGAGGATTACTGTTCAAACAATTCATGTCAGACTCAAAGCTCCAACTAGTGTTACCAATGCAAGTGTTTCAGCTGATTTGGAGGAAATCAGGTAGTCCAGGTGTGCCTCTGGAGATTTATTATCACTGCCTTAAGACAATATAGGGATGAAGTGGAGTCTAACTATCAGGGCGCCAACTTAAAGAAACGTGGGCTGGAATAAGATGTATAAAATGGAAAAGCTTCTACCTTAAAACAACTACCTTGTAGCACTCACCTCCACCATCATAAAGCTCTTTAAGAGGTTTGTCACTCTTCATCACCTGCCCCTTCCCTGACTAAGTGGATCGACAGATGATACCACCAGACTAGCGGTTCACACTGCATCACCCACCTGGACCAGAGGAACACGTAAGCGAGAATGTGGTTCGCTGACCGCAGTGCAGCATTTAACACCACTGTTCCCCCCAAGCTGGGAGAACTTGGGCTCAACATCTCCCTCTGTGACAGGACTTCTTGAGTGGTGCCTGTCTCGACACTGGCACCACTCAGGACTCTGTGCTCAGCCCTCTCCTGTATTCCCTGTGCAATCAATGGGACTATTGTGGAGAAAATAAGTAACATTAGGTTCCTCTGGGTCTGCATCAGTGAAGACTTGACCTGGACTACACTCACCATGCATCACCACACAGACATCATCACATAGTCAGCCAGACAGGACCTCTTCTTCCTCTACAGACAATGTGGACTCCAGGATCCTCTGTAGCCTCTACAGGTGCACCATAGAAAGTATCCTGACTGGCTGCATCACTCAAGTTTACCACTTTAACTTTCTCTTTACACCGCACAGTTACACCTTACACCTAAACTGGAATAGACAGAAATGTATAAGGCAGTAAATGAAAAACTTAGGGCTAAACGAGGGCTAAACAGTGATAGTTAGGTGACTGGGTATTTCCAAAATAGCAGGTTTTGTGTTCACAGGTTGTCCAGCAAAGGACAACTGGTGAACTGTTGAGAGGTTGATGATCACCCAAGACTCAATGATGCATGTGAAGAGTGAAGGCTTGCTCATCTGATTTGATCCCACAGAAAAGCTACTGTAACTCAAATTACTGAAAAAGTAATGATGTCTATGTTTTTTTTTAATACTATTTTATCTTATTTTATCCCTTTATTCTAACTTGTCTTAGATTGTGTTTTTTTCTCATGTTACTTGCCAGTATCTGCTTCATTGACATTGCTGTGCATGTGACAAATAAAGAACTTGAACTACGTCATTCAACCTTTATCTCAATCCCTCCATTTCCACTGTGTCTACTTATTTTTTCCTTCACTCCATCTGTGATTCCATCTCTCTGAGATTCCTTCTTTATCTCTTCCTAACTCACTGTATCACTGTAACAGTGACTTAGATTTATTATGCCCTCTACTCTCTGTGTGTCAGAGTACAGGCATCTGCGTCTGGGAACAAACACTGTTTCTCATTAGCTGTATTAACACAACACAACTCTGTGTGTGTGTGTGTGTGTGAATGTATTTCCTAAATGCTGCATTAACCCTTGTTGCTCATGTCTCAGCTGTGAGAGTCACAGGGTTGAGGCTAGCAGAGAGAGATATAGACATAAAGAGACAAAGTGAGAGAAATAATGGAGTCATCTTCACTTTTCACAAAATGCATCGATACTACAACTAAAAGGAGAGGGAAAACAGGAAAAACATTTACCATTTGCTCTTCTAAGTCCTCATAGAAAATCTTACCTTTCTATCACAAAACAATTAAATGTTTCTTAAATGTGTTACATGTGCATTGTACAAATGTGTATATTTGATTTGATGTGATCATGAGGTAAGATATTTAGTCAAGACCACAAAATTAATGAATACTGTACAAAGGACCTAAATTAAAATGACAAAGGACAAACTGTTATGTGTGGTGTCCCATAGCAACCAAGGGTAAGAACAAATCTACACAACCAGACATGTTGAAGGACTGAACTGGTCATGTATTCTGCAGCAACATAACAAGAAGAGAGCAGCTGCATCCTGTTCTATCCTAAAATGGGTGATTCATCTAGAAATAGTAATTGTGTGCAGCTCTTCAGCTAGAAAACAAATAGCAAAAAAAACATACCTTAGTCATGTTGTACAACGATTTTTAACTTTAAAATCCAGTATTTGATTGTGCATAATGTTACACTGCCAATCAATAACACCTACAGCTATAAACATCAGAATTAATGCAATTGTAAGAAATTTAAACAATGGACGAAGCAAAAGACACAGAGCGACTTCTTTTCCACTGTATGACTGTATTAAGAAAACCATCACAATTACACCCCCAATCAATGCAATTAGCCTCCTAATTAGCAATTAAGTGTACAATTACATCAACAATGTGCTAACGAGACCTTGCTAATAACTAGCTTGGTTCTCATCAACAGAGGGCCTTGATTGCCACAGTCTGAGAGGGACTTTGGTAGACTTTTGTTCTTTGTATAGTTTTGAATATGATGAAAAACAGTATGAGCTATATGTGGAATGAAGTTCAATCAAATTACCACCACGTTGACAGTAATTGGACAGTGTATTGCACTGTACTGATACACTCACTGTCTGGATGGAAATAAGGTCTTATCACTTGACTTTACATTTCGGGTACTTCCAGCACGACTGGGTCATTTTTAGCTTTTATTGTAATATCTACAAAAACCTCATCATTGCATGTGAGCTACTCCCTCATGGACAGATATTTAGGGGAAGGGCAGGGTGGTCCAGACTTTTAAAAAAACATGCATAAATCATTGTAAACATCGCTGTATAATAATAATACCAATACGACACCTTGCATTTAAAGCACTGCAAAATAATGTCAATCACACACTGCACCTTAACACACCACACCACCCACCACCACAAGGAAATTCTCAACTTGTGGGACAAACTACATAAAAAATGCACACAATGTAAGGAGGTTTAAATATAAATTGCACCATTCTCATTTATCCAAGCACACAAAAATCTATCAAAATCAAAGAAAATCTAACCCCCAGTGACACATTATTCCAGGAAAAATGCGAGTGAACCGTCAAACACCATTCAATATGTGAAGGGTCCAGAAAACAGCAGTGTACTATTTCCTCAGAATCATCAAGTCTTTCTGCAGGCTGCAGGAATTGACTAAATTGTTAGTGGTGCATTCATCCAGTACTCAATACATAAAGGACATAATAATTACAGGAAAGCTTTGAAAAAGAGTCTTGTTGTGGTACAAGGTTCACATCTTTACATCAATTCACATGTGTACCTAGAATTATGTATGTGTAAATTTCTCATGGAGATCAATTGTAAATTTTTCATGGAGATCAATAAAGTATCTATCTATCTATCTTATTGCCTTACAGATTAAGGTACATATCCAACACACTGCACTGTGTGTATAATGCCATCATATGACGACTAAGCTTTAAAAAGGAGTCATTCATGTGTGCATGGTTTTGTGAAAAATGCACAGAGCATGTTTTACAGGTGGTGCATCCTATGAACAGAGCAAGGTCTAATCCAGCTCAGCTTGGGCATCAAAGTGGCACTCATTGCTGCAAAAAATTCATCAAAAAAGCCATACATAATTTTAAAATGACTATATCACGATGCACTGAAAGACTTCTTTTTTGGGGGATTTGTGCACGTGTATGTACTACTTTATGTGCAGGTCTATACTCGTGCATGTTTGCGACTACCTGTGTACAAATATTGAACAACCAAATGAAGATGCTTTTAGTTAAGCTGGTTCACAAGTAGAAGTAGGAGTGTCATTTAATGAGCAGGTGAAACAACAAATGACCCTAAAATCAGGATATGTGTACACTTTTTGAGGTGAAATTTAATGCTTTAAAAAACATGATTTCAGTATGACCTAAACCAAAAAAAAATTATATCATTCAGTATCAGAAGGAATACATATTAGGGCTGGGAAATATGTTTTAAATCGATCAAAATATCGTCACGGCATTTTTTTTCCGATGCTCATAGATGTCTCAATTCAACATAACATTTGACAAAACATAAAATAATAAAAACACAGTAAACAGATGAACTGTGTTCTACTGTTAGCCACTGTGAAACAAGCCCTGTCACAGACATAAAAAAAAGAACAAAACCCATTTTGTTATGTGCTTATGCTTTTAATTACATTTTATACTAGAAATTTGGCGTCACTTAATTTGTCATGTGCTTGTGGTTCATGTTTTTCCTCTGTCTAGTTAAACTACACTCAGCTCTTTTCACTACACTATCTGCTTTTTTGTGTGGCAGCAGTCCACTTCTGGTTTGGAGATTTGAACCAATATGTCTTTGTATATGTGTGTGTGACACAGAGGCAGAAGGAGAGTAAAATGGAAAGATAGGTCTTAAAGGTTCACAGTATACTGGCGACACAATCAGTTTAAGACACTTAGTGGTCTGTCTCTCTCCATGTGTATGTGCTGATTTTAGTTTTATAGCCCAATAACATAGCTGCACC
The DNA here is from genome assembly GCA_037176925.1 of Amniataba percoides. NCBI lineage: Eukaryota > Metazoa > Chordata > Actinopteri > Centrarchiformes > Terapontidae > Amniataba > Amniataba percoides. Next base: position 690,856 of record JBAJHX010000051.1, read on the forward strand.
GGTGAAGAACCAAATCATGCTTGAGCATTGTTTCTCCACATCACGCTGTTCAATTCACCCATTTATTGAATCACACCTGCACACACACAGTGATACACACATAAACACAAACACAGCGGTTTGAATATGCTGACCAGCTGTTAAAATACAAGCATGGGAGTGAATAAGAGTTGGTTTTCCCTGCATTAAGGCTAACCACAGATCAGCATTTGTGCATGAGACAAAGTCCATGTGAAATATAGTTAACATCTAAGAATAGGATATTCATTTTTTCCCCCAATATTTCCTGACCATTTTATTGGCCTTTATGGCTCCACAGGAACCACCTCCCTACAGCTAAAGCTACTTGATTGGCTTTTATGTTCCCTCTGGGCCAAGCTCAGGAGCCAACTCGAGAAGTGAAGAAAAAGTGCAAACCCAGAAATTCAAGTAATCTGTAATGTACTGTTAGTAAAGCAAACAGCTGGCAACTACTGCCCATATTATGGTTTATGCTGTTGTTTCTTAAGGAACAATGAGTCGCTGCTTTCTATGCCAAGCAATAATTCACTAAAGCAATTATAACAGTTCAGTAAAAATGTGATATAAACCGTAAATACATTTTGACAAAATCTAGAAAGAACAAAAAATATATAGTTGTTATTTCTGTTCTTTGTAGATATAGCAGTTGTTTGCAGTTTGCTTACTCTAAAAATGAAAGACATGCTTTAGATGGAACCTAAAGGTTAGAGCACATTAATAAAAGAATGTTCTGTGAATACAGAAATGAAATGTTGCAGGTTGTTTTCTACTGTACAGATGTCCACAGTGATGCAGTGTTAATACCTATTCCAGAGTAAAATGCTATCCTACAAACTCTGTCTACAATCCGAAAAGGCCCACCATCTTATAGTACTCTCCACTCGTCTTGGAAAAATGCACACACAGTAATCACTGCATGAATCATCAGGTAAAACAATGAGCATCTGCCATCAGATATGTTTAGCAGTAGTAGTTTGCCATGAGTAGATAAAACCTGCAGAAGATGATATATCGAAATTATTGTGTAGCACATTCAAATACTTTTTATTTTTCTGATCCTCTTTAAGTATCTTGCTAGATAATTCAACAGATAAGGTCAATGTTTCAGTCCCCCCCAAGGTCATAAAAGGCATGACAACCTCATGTTACAAACAATGTGACTTTTCCTGTTCAAAGCTGTGGCTATGATTTATAGGTTTTTGCTACAAAGATATATAATTATATATGATACACAGAAAAGAGCTAATTGTTTGCTTAGCAGGGAAAATTTAAAAAGTGAAGACAAACATTAACCAAATGTTACCCTCATTTAACTATTCAACATTTTATACATTGTTTTAATACAAAAAAATAGTTAAAAAATTTCACTGGCCTGTGTGTATTTTAGATCGTATGTGGTCACACTATGTGCTAGAATCTGCATACAATTTATGTGTTTATCTGTGTGTGTTTGTTGTACACCATAAAATGAGAAGCATATATCAAATAAACAGAAGAACTGTTGAGGTGGACATTATTCCAGAATCACTGTGTGTGTGTGTGTGTGTGTGTGTGTGTGTGTGTGTGTGTGTGTGTGTGTGTGTGTGTGTGTGTCTACTTGAGACAGAGAGTACAAGCATACTGTGCTGTTTAAATCGCTGTGGGACTTTTTAGTGTTTTGGTCAGACAACATTATATATCAAGGTGCGTTTTTATAACCCAAAGAGCTGTCTGAACAAGAGAAGAGGAGGGGGAGAGTGAGTGGATGAGTGGAAGAGAAGCAGGAAGGAGACAAGAAAAATGGGAAGAAGACAAAAAGGAGGCCACCTGAAATGTTTCAGCTCAACAGATGTTAGAAAAAGGGCCTCCTGTCTTTGACCAGCACAAAAAGATTAAACTAAAAAAAGAGTTTACTTTAAGTTGTTGGTTTTTATGAAATTGTTAAAATAAATTGTTTATGAGTGCAACTGCCAAGCATGTATATGTGAGCTGAGCTATTTCCATTGGAAGCTCTAAAACTATGGCCACTGTACCACAAAAAAGCAAACAAGACCAAGCAAGAAAAAAGCGTTATCAAATTTTTCAGACATCCTCCTCCTTTTTTTCCCAGTGCTCTGTCCAGGACAGTATTGATAAGCTGCAGCTTTTAGCTCACTAACAGAGTAAAACATGAATGAAATGAAAATTGAATAATGTGCTTTAGCTCTGTGTGTTGGGTGTTTATGGCTTAATACGCTGCTTTCTGGGAGTACCACCAACTCCCGGTGCTACAAATGAGAGCCAATACTGCCTAAAGAGCGAGACAGTCCTCTGAACTGAGAGGTGTGTGAGCACACACATACACATATAAGCATATAAGGATGCTGGCCTTTTTAGCAACTGTGGTTCTTCGCCATTTGAAGGAGTGTGTGTGTGAATGCGAGTGTGTGCATATATGTGTGTGTAGTCACACATTATTACCTGTGCTGGCAGGTGTGATGCAGAGGGGAGTGTTGCGTTGAATCATCAGTGTCGTTCAGGACCTGACAGCAGAATAGGATGCTGAAAAAACAAGCAAACACGTCGGTGAGAAATGTGCTAAAGGAGTGTAGGAAAGTTAAGGATGGCTGTATCGTTAAAACTATATATATATATTTTCCCCCAATATACTAAAGAGAGACTGAGACTGAAACAAAGGGTGAGTCAGGTGTCATGGGAGACAGTGAGTGACAGCATGTAATGTAGTTCTGTTGGTGTTTTGCTTCTTAGTTTCTGTTTCATTGAGTTTTTTTCTTTTGATTTTAAAAGCTCAGTAATAGCTGTTAATTTACAGGACAGGGAGGTCCAGATTACCATGGATTTTAAGAAAAACATGAGTCTTGCTGATCTCCTACTCTTTTCTCACACTTTTTTCTCGCCATGTTGAGGCAACTGCAGCAGTTATTTATAGCACTCATAATTTAAAGGGAAAATAACCCCTTACCTGTTGTAAAAATGCCTGAGAAGAATTACCATATTTTCGGGACTATAAGGCGCACCGGATTATAAGGCACATTCAGCGAAACAAAACAGTCAGTACGTATTACATCGCAAGACCCCTGACTACAGTGGCCGTAATGCTCCAACAATCCATCAAGCGGTGCAGCTTTGTAGTTTTTGAGCGCTGTGTACCACATAAAATCAGTTCAAGGTCAGTAAATACAACCAGAATTCTTATGGTACGCTGCCGATTTTTGAGAAAATTAAAGGATTTTAAGTGCCCCTTATGCTCCGGAAATTACAGTAATTTAATTTGAGAAGAAAAAGGATTCGTGTTCTGCAAATGTGTAATGCAAAGTTCTGCTTCAGATGTGACCTAATGTTTCTCTCTCTATTTCTTCCCTCATCGACACACACTGCCCATTTACTTCCTAGTCATGGATAAAGAGATCAAATGAAAAGAGAAACAGAACACAAAACAATGAACAAAAAAAAAATCTAATTAAATAAAATACAACTTAATTGGTTTGGTCCTTTTATAATTTGAGGTTACAAATACATTTTAAAAAGCTGCACATAAAGCTCAGCACCGCTCAGGTAGCAGACATTCATTTACTGGAGACATGTGCTGATGAAATGACCTGAGTTATACATACACAAAAGAGGCATCTTCTACTGAAATATTGCTGGTAGATAATTACCACATTACATCCGTTAACGAAGATTGATCCCTTTACAGCTCACCATCAGCAAATTTACTTAGTACTAGTCTAAGATTTCAGGTTGTGGCGTGTGTACGTATGTAATCCTAGTCCTAAATTGCTTTCTAAGGCCATGGCAGATTGCTTACTATCAGTTTATATCAGTCAATAAATAAGAAGGAAGTACAGAAATGCAGAAAGATGTGTTCGGCTAGTGTTCTTCTACTACTTTCAGTATTGATACAAGGAATGAGAAATGAATCCTGATAAAATTCAATTTTTATTTGCAAAATTATTTAGTAAAGTAAAGGATAATCCATGAAAAATCTTCATGCTCTTGCATCCAGAATAACAAATGTAACACAACAATTGTAATGCTACTATTAATTCAGTATTACAAAGATAACCAGCAATGGTTTTTCTCAGCACTCTCTGGCAAACACACAGACACACACACACACACACACACACACACACACACACACACACACACACACACATTTCTAGCTTTATCAAAGATAGTAGTATAATAGAAATACAACGCTATTCCACTATTTTCTGTGACATTATAAATAACCTGAAGGCAGAAAATCCACTTTGAAAATAATCTATTCTACATGCAAAAGAGTACTTGCTTTAGTGCGAGAAATAAAACACCAATACTAATAACACAGAGGGGAATGAAATACTGAATAAATTAATCAAATGATAATATGGCTTTGCATGCTACAAAATTTGAATGAATGAATAATTGATAAATATCAAAACAAAAATGAACACTGCACTTGAATTTACATTTTACAGGTATAAGCACTGTCTATCTCAGCTGCAAATTAGAAGCAGAAATACAACAGTCACCAACTACCTTCCTAAATACAAAGTCAACAACTTCCTAAATGAACTATATCTAAGGCATACATGCGATGACAGGAAGTCAGGTACTTTGGTTTCCAAACCACAATAAATTAAATCATGAAATCGGTAACCGACACATTTCACCACTGCTTAAAGTCACCCAGCAGCAATACAAAACCACTACTGAGCTTTATGAGTTTTCAGGGTCAGTAACACTTGGTGAATAAAAAATCCCCACCTTAATTAAAATACTTTAAAGCAGTTGCTTTAATTATTGTGTGTAATTGCTTCAAACATAGAGAACAAAAGAAACAATAAATTAAGTAAATTAAAGCTTTACTTTCAAATACTTAAGCCTGAGCTTTTGAAGAGTGAAATAAATGTTCAGTTTTGCAAACAAGAGGCTTGTTATCTCTTTATCTTAAACAGATATGTAGCAGCAGAGGCTCTAATTAGTTTGTTAGATGGCACACTATTGACACAATTGAGAGAAATGAGATATATGATAATCAAGACATAGGTTGCAGGCGTATGTTTCAGAAATGAAAAAAACTGTTGTAATGTGGTCTGTACAAATAAGTATGAGACATGAAATGATCATGGGTTGTAGGATTTGGAATGTAACAGCTGTACGGCTCCTCCACTATTTTGCCAGTTGAATTTAGTCATTTTTGTCTTTTTTGCATTAATTAAAGATTACATTACATAAGATTTCAAGAATTTATAATCATTGCATAACAATTTACATCAAACATTATCAATGAAATGCTTAAATCTAAAAAAAAAATCTAAAAAAAAAAAATATTTTAACAAGAAAAGAAATACTCAGATAAAAAAGAAGCGAAACCTAACATAAGATATCATATGAATGAGCAAGCGAGTCACACTGATGAACCATTCTGTGCTGATCTGACCAATCAGACTGAGCCTACCTCACTGCGTCATCACTATGAAGTGGTATGCATTTCAGATCAATAACATAGACAGACATGCGTTGTTGGCTGCTCTGGCAAATGCACCATTAGAGGTGAGGAGTACAAAAAACAACACTGGAACAAAATGTCTAACGATCAAAGAAAAAGTGTCCAAAGAACAACTTGGAGCACTCCCATCTAACATTATTAAGTGCTTTAAGTAGTAAGTCAAAGCCACACCATCTTCTCTCTTCCTGACTCACTGACCTAACTAAAATCTGCATAAAGGCCAAAGAGAGCAACACATGATGACTGCCATAGGCCTCCACACTGACGGCTCCCACCTGGACCACAAGAGCACATACCTAGGAATGCTGTTCACTGACTACAGTTCTACAACTAATTTAAGGCCCCTGAAACTTGACGCCACCCTATGGATCCTGAACTTCCCGAAGAAGAGGCTGCGGAGAGACAGCACCACCTCCTCCATCGTGACTCTACACACTGGAACCCCCTCAAGGCAGTGTGCTCAACCCTCTCCCCTAGTCCCTGTTCACGTATGACTGGGTGACAAGAATGGATGTGACAGGGAGAAAGACACACCCCCATCACTACCAACAGGAGTCAGCTTCAGGTTCCTCTGTGTTCACTTCGCCAGCAAGGACCTGAATTGGACTCACCATTAAATCATCATCACAAAGGGAGCTAGAAAACGCAGGATACTCTAAAACTTCAAATGCAGCTTTCACCAGGACGGAGTTGGGCACATTATGTGTGGGATGTTCAACAGTATTGGCTTGGAATGGGCGTCATCATGTGTCCCAGCCAATGAGAGCATTTGGGGAGGGCCTCAGACTGCTGCAGCGCTCACGTGAGACAGAAAAGAACTGGTGAGGATAAAAAAATGGAGGAAGGCTCTTACATGGACATGTTCATTTTAACTCTCTTTCAGATGGCAGAGTTGATAGAAAAAAACAAAAAAGAACCTTAATTGTTAAAAAGCTTTGCAAGTATTTGCAAACCAAATATTGTACTCCATGTAACAGTACTTTTAAAATAAAAATGTGCAATACACTACTTTTGAATTTATTACTGAATTTTGTTTTTATCATTTATGTATTATTATTAATGCTTAATTAGTGCAATTAATCACAGAAAATCATGAAATTAATCACAATTAAACCTTTTAATCGTTGCCCAGCACATAAAAACAGCATAAAAACGCCAAACACTATTACACATGTATACTGAATGTTTTATTCATACTGAACTATCCAATACGCACACAAATTCATACAAATAACACTCCTAAGATGTGTACAGCATCCCTTACTTTTATTTATATCTCCTCATTCTTTCTCCACAATTTAAACGGGTGCTCAGGGGGGCATGGGATCATCCGCATGGCTCTTGTTGTTGTTCCCAAAGTGAGAAGTTCCTAGGAGGTATTTAACAAATACATTATAAGATCATCCCATTATTCTGTCTTGTATTCTCTCATAAAAAAGGAAAAGAAAAAGAAATTGGCCCTCAGACTGGAGCCGGCTCACTTAAAGGGGTCATCTCATACTGCAGATTATTTCCCAACAGATCACTGAGCGCTGACGTCCATGGAGAACCTCTACACCCAGCGGTCCAGGAGGAAAACTAACAATCCAACCTCACTGCAAACTACTCTGCCTGCTGCTGTCTGGCAAACACTGTCGCTGATTGCCAGCATAACTTTTACCAGAGCTCTCAAATACGACGCCATCGACCTACGATGTTTCATGGCTATGGCATCTGCGTCCCATGAATTTATTAAGAAAACCTTGTTCCATCATTCCAACGTGCCACTTCTCCAATGTTAAACCAAATACTGTACAGTGTTTTTATGTCCTAGATTATGATTTTATCACTGTGTTAGTGTAGGTGAGTGACACAGAATGGGTGTAGGAATGGTGTGTGTGTGTGTGTGTGTGTGTGTGTGTTACACAGCATTCTGACTTTCATTATTGCTGTTGTTTATTCGGAAACACCTTAATAAGTTTGTATCATTATGTGCAACTATGTGTGTCTCTTATACGGTCTCTTATGAGCTGAAACAAAAGAACCTGCAAGTAACAGGAAGGTTAAGACAGCCATGTTCCTTTTTACAATGTTTTTTTCCTTACATTAAAACCTTGTACTGTAGTCAGTTTATTTGCCTCGACTCAGCCGATGGAAACAGATCACAAAGTGTAAATCTTAGGTAGACGTGCTTCCTGTGCTGTACCCACACAGCTCACACAGACTCTTTTAGATTAATGCACATTTCCACTTTGTATTAATCCATATTCATTCCACCTAGTGAGAACAAATCACTATTTATCACTGTATATTGCACAGCACAGAGGGAAGTGCAGCTCCACTCTGCACCTGCAGCTACTCGCTGCCCTAAAGGGTCATTAGGGCGTTGTGTATAAATTTCTTCAGTTTGCATTACAGATAACAAACAAATAAAATATAACTGCAATGATTAAAAGAAGATCTAAATTTAACATTGCATATTAACAACTATTACTAAGTAAAATCTAACATTTAGTTATATTCTGTATGAGATCTAAACATTCCATTTCCAGCTACAACTTTGCTGCTTGTGGTCATGACAAGTAGAAAAAGCAGAAAGCGAGGAGAAAATTGCACCCCAGGAAACCTACATATGACGTGCTCTACTGAACAAGTTCAACCTTTGTTTTACCAGTTCATACGAGACTGCTGTCACAGGTTAATCTGTAGGTTTCACTGCTCACAGAAACTCAAGTCAGCACCTGTAGTTCTGCCCAAAATCACACCAGAGGTGAGACGTCAGCAGTGTGTATGTGCAAAGGAATCACCCATCCATTAAATCCACGCCAACTCACTTCTGGTATCACCACCTACAGAAACAGTTACCCTTTCAGCAGTGCCACTTTGAGGAGCTTAAAGGACGACGATCTGTTAAATTGTCTTTACCTTTAATATTATGCATTATTAATTTTTACTCTCAGGGTAGAGGGTTTTGAATATTACGTTTCACTACTGTGAGTGTGCAAGTGAAAACAAAAATAGACTCACAGTGTACAGAAAAAAATAAAGAGGGTCAAACACTGACAGTCATCTCTCTGAGTAGTTGTGGATTAATGCATTTGATGAAATATAAGCATATTTATTCCAGGCCGTTTAGTCACAGACATCTAAAGATGCCTGACTTTATTTCTAAGCCCTTTCTGTGGGTGTAGAGCTCTCTCTTCAACAGGCCACCAGGGGACCTCTGCTCTCACTTTATCCTCTCTTCTAGCAGAGACCTGCTTACTTCACAGCCCAGCCGTGGTCCACGCACAAGCCCAGAGAGGGCAAGAACGGATAGCCGCCTCTCTTTTGTCCAACACACACTTACAGGGCTTACCTCTAGTAGATGATCATGATTGTTCCATAACATAAATGTCAATTAAAGTATTTAAATGCATCCCTCACTTCTATAGCCTCATATACATCTTGAGTTATTCCCACCCATGACAAAATGGAAATTAAATGTCTTAGTGCCATCTATTTCTGCCAGGGTTAGGCAATGTCTACCAAACTGTCAAGTGACAATTGATTGGCCACTGATCGTGATGAGTCGCTTTGCGTTTTAAATAGTCAGATCTGTGGTCTCTATAAAGGCCAATCAAAAGCGGCATTACTGGTCTGACTGTTTGACCAAATGTCTGAAAAAGACAAACTAAAGTAAAGGTCAGCTTTGATAAACTCATCATATTACTTGACAAGATTAAGTTCACACAATCTGCTGAAATTCATGTACATTTATAGGTGCTTGAAAATAGATTAATCACTAAAGTGTCTGTCAGGCAAGAGAGCCAATGCAAACAAACAGAATGGTCAAAGTTGTCACGCTGACCTTTAAAGTGTGGTGATTGTTTCAACTGAGTAAGACAAAAAAATATTCAACCTTAAAAGTAGATGTTAGCTGCAGGTAGCCTCCGAGTGTATTATTTTTTTTCTCTTCTGTAACTAGCAAATGTTATAATTATAGTTCATTAATGCATGTAAACTTGTCACCATAGTAACAGCGTTTTTTGTCCTTCTGTCATGACTAATGAACCTGGCTATTTACTCTGATTAACCATAATTTTCTAACAAAATAATTTAACCATAAAACTTTAAAAATGCTTTATAAACATTTTGTTAGTATCTGCTTCTGCAAAGTAAAGCCCACCGCAAGTCAGACCGCACATAGCAGAGAACCAGCACAAAACAAAATCTTGTTAAAGAAATAACCAATTTCATGACAAATGCAAGAAAATATTTTCCCTTTTAAGGCCCACAAAAAAATTCAATTCAAAATATTCCATTTTTTTCGTTTTTGCCAGATTAATGGAATTACTGGATGATACACACACTTAAATGGCTTCAGCTTGCTAACTACAGAAACTACATAACAGCAACAGTCTAGTGTCTCATACGTACCGAAACAGCCCTCACTGTCACCTTCTGACACTTAAGGGTATAACCTCTACCGTGTCCACTCCATCTGAGTGCAGGTTATTGTGAACCCACTGCTGCTGTCAGAATACTTCATTAACCTAAGTAATTGAACTGCCACAAATGCCATCTGGAACTTCTACAAGGAGTCATCCACTGACCTACACCGCCAACACCCATATAAAATAGATAAAGCATCATCAGCCCATCCAAACCTCACAGAATATCATCATTTTCCAAAAAACTGAGGAGCATACAAAAAGGCAGGGCATACACACCCCTGCCATTAGCCTCATGTGTCACACACAATCTGTCTAGTTATTGGTTCCCTCCACAAGTGTTAGGCGGGCTGAGTGTGTACCCCTCTGAACACAGTTAACAAAGTTAGGCTCTGTACTTAGCTCCCAGCCCACCAGGGTTTGCTTTGTTAAACTATCAACAATTGTAGTGGAAGCAACATTTTATAGCAAGAATTATTTCTACCTCCTGGCATGTACACTGGTCTGAGCAGGCTCTTTGGCAATAAAGCACAATTCACCTATTCTTTAACATCAATAATGGCTACAATTTTTTTGGAGAGATAGCTAGCATTCCTATGAGGATCAACAATGTGCCAATGTGCTGTCCCCGAATAACTTAATAACTTAACTTATAACTTCTATTATTCATAACTTTCATACAGAAGAATTTGTAGGTATGTCTGAGTTTCATTTCGACTGAAGAGGATGTGAGGGGACTGTCAGCTCTGTGCCAGCTCACATGCATCACAGAAGAAGAATTTGTTTTAGGACTTGAGATGCTTGTTAACTGTGATGTGTAAGGAAACAATTATGCTACTTTTTTTTTTGTTTTGAGTCATGCTGGCAGTGTTGGTGCTTTCCCTCTATTTGGGTTTGTTTATTATTATCATATTTATGATGCACATCAGGTGGAGGTCTTTTCAGTAGGTCTATTCATTCGTGTGACTGTGGCGAAAATGGAAAGAATCGTAGAATAATTTCATTTCAAGTTAAATTACTATTCAAATTTACTTTCGGTGAAGTAAGATACCTTGTATCTTGTGTAGAAATATTCATATACAAAAAAATTTACATTTTTTTTAAAAGAATAAACTATGACCAGTTTGATTTATATTCATTGGAGAGAAACCTGTTTATGAAAATTAACTTTCAGAAGTAAAAGGGAGTGTATTGTGAAAAATACAAGTAAGGAAGCATAAAAATGTTACCGTGGTATGTATGTGTCATTTTTTGCTTCTACAATGGTAGGCAGTCACTGCCGAGCCCATCCTCCAGAGATGTATTGATAAACTTTTCTATAAAATTGTTAAATATTTTAGCAGTTGATAAATGTGTCAATTTAATTTTTTTTAAAGGGGAGCCTGTTTGGGTGAGTTTTAAAAGTGTTTTCCTTGTAATAACAATTTGCATTTCAATTTTCTTTTTACCATAAAATACTTAGATTCCCTTGATGAAAATTCTTAAAATGGCATCTATTAATTCTCCCTAAAAAAATCCCTATTTCTGAATACTGCGTGTGAATCTGTGCCAGCTTAAACTTATAACTTTCAAGATTTTCATTTTGTTGTCATATACAGTGTTCCCTCGCTATATCGTGGTTCACGTTTTGCGGCCTCGCTGTTTTGCGGAATTTTTTTGTGCAATTTTGCATACTTTATTTTTCAGGGTATGAATGCGCATTGTGTTCTGCGTCCTGATTGGTTAAGGGAGAACCCGCGCATTGTGTTCTGCGTCTTGATTGGCTAAAGGACGGTAGATCATTATCAATCAATCCTTCGTGCCGCGTCTCCTGTACAGTACACAATGCGGTTTGAAGGTTTGAGTGTTTAAACAAGAGAGAAATGCAAGAAAATATTAATGTCTGTCTGAGAAAAGTGTATAAAGTGTGTGGTGAGGGGTTTTACAGCCTTAAATCGTAAAATTGTAAAAAAATCCTAATTAACGGATTTCGCCTATTACGGGCTGTTTTTGGTACGTAACTCCCGCGAAAAACGAGGGACCGCTGTAAAACAATGGCATAAACAGTAATTGCAGATGTGATTTAGGACCTCACTTCCCTTTCAGTTTTCACTTTTGTTGTCTGCAGTCAACAATATTTTCTTGATAACTTGCCATGGTAACTGTTTACTCACAACCCTCGCAGACGGGATTAAACTTTGCGCCACTTCAGACAAAGAGCGAGCCTTATTAAAAGCCTGGCCATGTGGTACTTGTGTATTTTTTTTCAGGTCAAGTCGCTCCCCACACTGGGTCATAACACATCAGTCAATCACTATTGTGGCTTCACTTAGTGACAGGCAGTGACATAACAGATAATTATTTAAAAGAAAATCTTGCACATTGCATCTTTCAAGCCTTAAGGTGGGGCGGACTACGCTACATTTCAATGGACCACATCGATAGACTGTCTTTTTAAAATATGCCTCTCATTGTCCCCACCACACACGCATTGATAGGATAATGGGTCAGTTGATGCCGATGTAATCTAAATGATAATTAATAAAACTGTGCCATTATAAAAATGAAAGCAGAAATAACATTTCATAATAATAAATTGAGTTTTACAATTTCTTTTCAGTTATCTCACAAGTTGTTGGTTTATTTATATATTTACACAATTTACTCATTATTTTCTTGTCTGTCCTCACGTAACTCGACATCGTGTTTTATGTAGTGTGTGGATTTTCTTTAGCTTAAGAGGAGAATGACTTTTACTGAAATGGGCTCTACAGTAAAGGACAGAGGCGACACAAAGTGTGGCTGATGTTCACATTAAAAAGGCTGCGGAAAAACGAGAGAGGAGACCGACAAAGGATGAAAGCAAAATGTCAGTGCAGAGGTTAAAAGTGAAAAATGCTGAAGATACAGTGACATGTTCTCTGCTACATTCATATGCACAAAAAAAAAGTGTGCCCATGTTGGTCCACACTATCTATCACTTTCCATGTGCCTGTGTGCAATTGAGTCACCGGGCTGAGAGCACAGTGTAAGCCCATGGAATGGAAGATTTTACACATACACGTACTAATGTTTAAGCCTGGCTGAGCACCAACGGGCCTGCTTTTAATGAACCAACCAGCCACCAAGAGGTACACACAACCAATGCCCTCAAACACTCTGTATTTCACTGCTAGTGTGCGTGTGTGTGTGTGTGTTGAAATGCTAATGTAACCAGTCAGCCAGCAAGAAACCCACATTCTCAGAGCAGGGTGGCAATGACCTTTTAACACACATTTTGGTTGTATGTTTTTTGCTGGATGGCTGGTTACATAAAAAGCACTATGATTTGTGTGTGTGTCTGAGTGTGTGTGTATTCACATCCGCAAACACAGATAGCTCCAGAGTGTTATTTACTGCTTTCCTGTTGTGTTTTTAACTTAAAGAAGTCAAGGACACTTTTTTTAAAAAAAAAACACAGTAAAAAAGATCATTCTACCCGTGTAAATTTACATCTCCTTGCTATAGACAATATAGTATTTGTGATTCATCAAAATGTGTTTTTTTAAAGCCTGAATTTCATCCATTCTAATACTAAGCATAAACATATAAATTAATAGACCAAATGTTGAATATACACAATTCTAATGAGGATTAAATAATCAGTGAAAAATACCATCTTTCTTACCATCTTGCTGCACAAAAGGTCAATGAATGAATGTCCATAATGTGGACAGTTTTTTATGCAAAACAAGAAAAAAAATTCTAGCATTTCTTAGATACAACACATTTTCACTGAGATGTTTTTTAAAAAATATTTTGTATTTACAGAAACACTCACAGTCACACAATTGTTCCGCCTGTCTCACTTTTACAAACACTCTTACATAGCCAAACTGACTTCATCACACACAGTTCTGCCGGTGGAGTGTGTGACACTGAATATATGATGTGTAAAGTGAATACATCAACCTTATCCTGTTAATGTCTGCTCATATGGATAATGCAAAAGTGTGAGTTTATCAACACGTGTGAATGGCTGAAAAGGCAACAGTTAAAAATAAATTAGGGAAACCTATGCTCATCAAACAAACACTTTCACCATTACTTTTGTCATTACTGTTATGTGTAAGCTGGACTCTTCACTGATAAATTAATCTATTCCAAGGCAGCTTCACGGTGTAGTACTGACGTATTTTACAATACAAATGGCATGCATCAAAAAGTGTATAATTCCAAAATATTTGGAATAAAATAAAGTATGCGTTTGTAAGTATGAGATTAGATCGATTAAGATTAACATGTGTCTTAATCTCTGGTTACTTCTTCAGCTATTAAACCTCACAGCCACATTGTTGACCCACCTAAAGCAGTCTGCTGTCAGCTTAAGAAGAAGGTTTAAGTGATTAACTGCTCTAGTGTTGTAGCCCGAGTGAATAGTTGATCTATTCTAAGTATATTCTACAATAAGCAAATGTACTTAGTTTATGGAAAGAATTGTGAAAACAGTTGATAGACATGATTTTAACAAATTATGCAGTCACTGCACATTTTGTTGTATATTTTATTAGCCATTCATTAAGACCTTTTTAGTGCTTTATGTACTTCAAAGTCAGGTGAAGCATTCATGTCAGCTGATACAGAAAGACCCCAATGCAGCTAGGAACTTTCTATATGTCTCTGTCTTTTTAATACCAGAAAAATTAGGTAGGGAGAATGCAACGTGTCAAAGTGATTCAGTCAATTAATGTGGACATCCACAACGTAGGGCTCAAAGTGCACTAACAATGTGGTCCAATCTGATACTTGCACTTACTTTTTATTTTTAAGAATATCAATATTCAAACTGAATTTAACATCTTGAGCAGATTTTCAAACTGCACTGCGTAAGACACAGGTATTTCCTGTTACTGAGAGAAGCAAGTATTCAGGAAAAGCGACGGGAAAGATAATGGCAAAAATATGAAATATCTTTATTTTAATCTCTAAGTTTCTTTTTTTTTTTTTTTGTCTTGAACAAGTACACAGCACAGTCCTACTACTGTGACTCCTGCTGTGCATCCAAAGTATTTGTAACCTACTTCTCCTAAAAGGTACTCCTGTTGTACTCCTGAAATTTCATCTTTATGCAAAATTATTTTTAATAATATATAAAGAATTTTATTTTGCATTGAAAATCATTTACAAAGCCACATACACACACACACACACGCGCGCATATAGAAATAAAGTTCGAAGGGGTCAACCATGTCCGCTTCTTCATCATCATCAGTATTACACTGTTTGAAGCTACTTTTTAGTAGCTTTAACACCCTATGCAAACAGTTCAAAACATAGTGTTATATTGCATTAATGCAATCAGGACACAGTGAATAGACATCCATTACACTTCTTTCACACACACACACACACACACACACACACACACACACACACACACACACAGACAGACAAACTTTAGTTTGGAAAATGTTACAGACAGAAAGGTACAGACGTTCAATTATACAGCAGCTGTTTTTTCTTCCTTTCTTGTTTTTTGATTGGGCAGCATGTGATGTTTCATGCTCCAAAGGTTACAGAAGTACAAGCCTGTGACTGAAAATATACATCCACAATCTCCATCATGGAAAAACAAAATACAAATGTATTTTGTCATATAAAATGTGTCACGGACACAGTTGGCCAGTGATTTTTTTTTACTATTCATTTTTTTTTACTGGTTACAGTTAAAGCTTTAACTATCAAAATTCTCTACGAAATAACAAAATGCAAGCATAGCAGCAATGCGTGCTGACAGATCTTGTACCTAAACAAAGGCTCTTACAAAGCTCTTATGGAGCTAAGACATCACATTTTTACCAGATCTCCAGTCAAGATTTAGATTTAGCGATACACAAACACACACGCCCCAAGCCCGCCACAAGCCCCGCTATTGGACAAAGGATCAATTTATGCAGCTCCAGGTAGCTTTCATCAGCTGGATCTTCAGTCTGAGCACTCTCTGGATAATCCAAACACACACACACACACACACACACGAACATACACACACACACACATGATGTGGATAAATCTTAAGTTTGAGGGCTCTCGTGGTGTTTATTGAAAATATACACACAGTACAAACAGCCCACACAGTACATATGCACAGAAATACACACAGCATACTTTCAAGTCTGCACAAAAGCAAAGACAGGAGCACAGACGTACCATCACCTGACACAATGACAACATGAATGCTAACTGTAGGTTGTCTGCCTCTGGTTGAGTGGTTGTGATAACATATTGACAAGCACAAAAACACTCATGCGCACACATAGACACACATACAATATACACTGTGTTTTTTCTCTATTATAACGTATGTGTAACTCAGACAAACGCAAATTTAATGAACTCTTGAAGGTGTGTGCAGACACACACATATATACATAAAAAAATAACACATTCAATTACAACATGAATAACAACTTAATTTCACTGAACACATAGATTTATATA
>JBAJHX010000051.1:708093-722463 GCA_037176925.1 Amniataba percoides
GAGAGAGAGAGAGAGAGAGAGAGAGATAAAGCATGTGTGTGTATAGACACGTTTTATACATACATATGTATGCGTACATATGTATACATATATAATATATATATAGTACATGGTATATGGTAAAGAAGCATTAGGCTGTTTCCATGCACTGAATTGCACCCATGTAAAAGGACAAAACAATGTACATGAACATATTGTGAAGTCCTTCATACCAGCGTATAAGCAAAGCAATACTCCAGATAAATGCAGACTTCTAGATATAGAAATATAGCACGAAAAGTAATATGAAGATTGTTTTTGATTAAAAAGGAAACCTATTTTTTTTCATTTAACACGCCCTTTCAGTCCCCTTCTAACAGCCACACCAGTGTTGTACAGTAACTACACAAGCTTCCACTCCTGGACAAGAATGCTGCCATCTGGATAAAGCTGCAGACCACATAAGGTTTTCCATGAAATTTAACTTGAACACAGTATCTACATATACCAAAACATAACCACTGAATGAGAAAAGGATATTGTTAGTACCTGTTACAGAGTGTAGTGTAGAGACCAAGGACACACTTTCTCAGATTTATAAACACACAGTGAAAACGAAGGGAAGGCAAGACAAAAAGTTAAAAATCTCACTGTAATTTCAGGTCCAGGCAGTGGGTAAGTTCACATATGAAGTTAAAGAAAAATGCGAATATAAAAACTATGGCGTGCACAAATACCCAAACAGCGCCGTAAGAAATGTGAGGGACATGCAACACATCAGGTACACAAAGAAAGAAAGCTACTCAGTGTCTATCTTGCCGGTTTACATTTAACTACAATGTGAATTTGGGTGGTTGCAATATCTGGTACCAGTCTATGATCAGATGGAACATTCATCTTGATGGATAATGGTTGTGCAGCAGTGACAGTACAAAGTAGGGAAGAGTGAAAATATATAGAGCGTGAAGTTTAAATTTAAAATATATGTAATTCAAAACATAAACATTTCAGGAGTGAGGGTCATTCTGATGAGTTCATAGATATGTATGAGATGTGGGATAAATCTATGTATGTACAATAACAAATCAGTAAAGCGTCTGCGTTTAATTCAAAATGTTCACCATTATGTCCATGATATTGCATGTGATGTCCAATTGCGTCTAGCAAATCTGAGAGTTGTAATGGTTGTAATCCTTGAGAAAAAGTCATCCAAAGATTAAATGAACAGAGCTGCCTTTACCGTCAGCTTTCATACATGCATACACAATCATACACACAAACAAACATGCACACACTCACACACACACACACACACACACACACACACAGGATAAGACAAGCCTCTAACAAGGTTTATTTCTAAAAAATTGCCATGGAAAGTGGATACATTCAGAAGTGTATGCACTAATCTGAACTCTAAAGTGGGGTTTTATTTGTAGTCAGCATTGAAACAGTGGTTAAATAGTTAGAGCTCCAATAATGTTTCATAAATGACAGTGCTGTTTCAAAGTATTTTCAGGAATACTTAGAGGAGGAACAGTTTAATTTCACTGTTAATTCATTCACAATAAATTTACAATTAAACTTACTCTCAACTCTTTTACAGTGTCTCCAGTTCTAAAATGCTTTAGTAAAATCTCCGTTGAATATCTTCCCAAACAGCAGTTTGGAATTTCGTTAAATCAAACTGGGATTTGGTGTAACACATCTACATTTTAATTTGCGAGATCTACATGTGAAAACATTTGAGAAAGCACATCAATTCCCAATATTTTCAGTCAGTTTGATAAGCACTACTTGCCTTTTCTTTTTTTTTTTTGTTCTATTGTTCAGCCCACTCTCAGGGCCTCTCCTTTGATCTGACCTTTACATTTCCCTTTACTGAAATAATAATTTAAGTGTGGGTCTGTGAAATGACCGAGCCTCTAACACCCGCGCTGCAGGTGCGTCAGTGCTCGGAGCAGATGTGGAGCAGATGTGGAGCAGCTCCGCAGAGCGCCGCGCTGTCCGCGCTCACAGGACAAAGATCCAGGACTGAGCCGAGCAGCTCGTCTTCACACCGGCCTGGGAGTGCTCGGTGTGTTTTTGAATCAAATAAACTTTATCAGAGACTCGTGGAGTTTTCGAGGCAAGAGCGAGCGGAGTGCTGAGCTGCTGCTCTGCCTGTGAACACACACACCAACTTCTCCAGCAGCTGCGCTCCGCTCACACTGCCTCCCTCTGCTCAGACCCTCAGACTCTTCAGGCTCTGGTGCGGATCAGCTCTGAAGCGGATCAGCTGTGATGTGGATGTGCTCTGTCCTACCTGTCCGCCCCGCCGCGGGGTCCTTCCTCCAGGTTCCGACCACCGAGCAGCCGCTTCTTTTCTTCCACTTTGTTCCCACAAAAACTTCTTGCTGCGGGCTTCGGTCCTGATGGTGAAAACAACAAAGGAGAGTGGAGTCACCGCCTCACGTTAACACGCGCGCTATTCCACCTGTGCGTCTCACAGGAGCGTCACACGAACTGACGGCGCGTTTCAGAGGTGAGCAGGTCCGGACGGGGTTCACTCAGAACGTGAGATGCGCGCGCGCGCGTGCGTGTGTGGGGGTGTGGGAGACGCAGCTTGGGTGCCGGTCTCCTCTTCTCCTCTGCTCTCTGTTCTTTCCTCGAGCATTCCCGGCCGCCCGGCGCACGCGGCAGCTCCGGTGAAAGTAGCGCGAGGAGCTTAGAGAGGGAGAGAGGGAGAGAGAGCGCGCGAGAGAGAGCGCACACTCCGGCAAAACGGAGACACGAGACCGTCCTCTGTTACTGCTGCCCTCTGAGAGTGTGAGCCGAGAGCTCATCTCCTGGTAAAAGATGATGATACGCCAAGCGAGGCAGAAACGGAGAGCCGGGATCCCCTGCTGCGTCCAATCCTGACGTCTCTGCTGCTGCGCGCGAGCGAGAGAGCGAGCGAGCGAGCGCCTGCGTGTGTGTGTGTGTGTGTGTGTGTGTGTGAAGCTAAGCCTACATGACTGGTCGGTCCGGGGGCTTGTAGTGGGGTGCTGCGGGGTCAGACGTGCCTCTGAACTGTGACAGGTGACAGCGGAGCGCGAGCCGCTTCCACAGAGGAACCGCGTTAATGAGCCGCTCCTCACTGAGGGAGTGAAAATACAGTCCCCAGCTTCTATCTACACTCTTCACATCACTCTTTGATGAAGAAAACGTGGTTATTTTGCCACATCACCTATTTTGCGCGTATACACACTTAAATGCACACACATCACACACACACACGCAGCAGAGACACTGATGGCCCTGGAGCGTTTGTGGGTCACTGTCTTGCCCAAGGACAAGTCAACAGTCTTGGATGAGACCGTGAGTGTGCTGACAAATGTGGCACAGTATCAGAGAAAGACATCAGGCAGAGGAGTGAGGAGTTTCTGTGCTCTGAGCCCACTCTTAGGATGAGGTTCCTAAAATGATCTTAGGATCTGATTTAGTTATCTTTTTTGTGCAATAATACATAGAAACCAAAGACATCATGATTGTATCATAATCAAAGAAATAACTTGGAAAAGATCGCACAATAAGAAGCCGTCAAGATATTATGATTGCATAGTCTACTGTGATTGGTCACTTCTTAGAATTCTTTTCATCCTTTTTAGACATGCAGTGCAGTGTATCCATCACAACACATGGTGATGCAGAGAACACCAATCCAATACGTAAGTATGCTGTGTCACAGTATGTTTCCAGCTGGAACTTGATTTCTCTGTGTAGTATTTACTATCTAAAAGTAAGGGTGATCAAATGGAATGTTATGTACTAAATGATGTTAAGCATAATTATTTAGATTATTATTATTATTATATTATTATTATTATTATTTTCACTTTCTAACCCTGGCAGTCAACTGTTGTACAGAGAAAAAGGAGTAACGGCATTTTAGAGTCAGAAACATCATTTAGGGACTTGTGTTGCAGACGGTCTGCACTGTAGACGAGACTCGAGACAAAACCTTAAAACTGTGGAACAATTGAGATTCAACTCTTGTGTAATTTATGGTGTGTTCGGATGTAAATTTTGTGTGGAATAAAAGACAAACAAAAAAGCCCTCTTAGCGTGTTGTCGTCAAAGCATGGCTGGTGCCAGACAAAAATCTTTCATTATGGAAGACAATGGGAAGGAAAACGGAGAGGTTAAGGAAGCACAGATAGAGGAGCATGAACGTACATTTGTTTCATGAGCGCTGTAGGATATAAGAATTGTGCAAACAAGGAGTAAAGAGCATGGTGAATTGCAATGTAAATATAATAAACTGAGTAAAATCTGTATACCTTTTTGGGCATACATAGAGCCTATTATGAAGTACTTGATAATGGTGAAATCCTAACAATTTAACAAAGCTTTAAAAGAAAAACAGTGTTCTGTCCTCCATCTCCTGCTTTTCATTTGGACTGAAATGCACTGCAATAGTTAAATGTAATACAGTTTTAATCATATTGATGTAAAATGAAAAACTTTCTATTGACAATAATGAATTGATCTCTGTCTGTCATTGATTAATTTATGTCTTTTACCACCTTAAAATGCAAAAGTCAAGTATTTATACTGAGTAAGGCTGATTATTGTCATATAAACCATTAAATTTCAGAGTGGAATGGTGACTATACAAGGGAGTAAAAAAAAGCGCGTAGTTATGTATTCCATTGAGAAGCTATAATTATATATTCCTTTTAATAAAGTAAGGTTAGGGTTAGCACTAGAGGAGAGAGTACTAGACTACTAGACACTGCACTTACACTGAGCATATACAATAGTCATCATATTTATTTACAGTTTGTGACTTCTGAATAGAAACACACACATACACAGACTATTTTTTTTATATATTTCATATTTGAATACATTTCTTTGACATTTCTTATTTACCGTATCACTGTTTAACTTATTTATTTCTTCTGGGCCATATCATTAACTACTTACTGCTAGTACAGAAGATATTTTGTATTTGCACCTTACTGTTATGGTTAAAGTTAAGCATTCCACACTAAAATTACTGAAATTGTGTATTTGTTTTGCAACTTACTAATCATCTTCAAATTGTCACTACATAAAGTAATATTTTATCTTATATACTGTGGTGAAATGAAAATAGGCAATAACTTATTAATAAGTCCAGAATCGTGTTTCATAGATGTATCAGCCCTATTTGTGAAAGTATAGCTTGTATGCCAAAATGAATACCAAAGCATTTGATGTTACAGATTAAACATGCTGAAAATAAGACTACTTTTTCTGATATTTACCACTTTTCTGACAGAATGATTTAACTAAGCATGATAACATTTTGATAATGACATCTTGCTTTAAATTAGCTGGGGAAATGATAAAAGCATGTTGAAATGCATAAAATGTACTATAAGCACTCACTAGAGTGAGAGAGCATATGGTCTATTAATTGCTGTCCTCTATAAATGCTGTTCAGTATTGTATATAATGGCAGTTGTGTTCAATATAAATCTTGATTATTCTCTGTGGTTCTTGTAAATGTTCCCCTGTAAACCACACATTCAATCATACTGCTGTTAAACTGGTAAAAGGAAGGTCTATGTTTGATTGTCACATGGTGGTGATGCCTATCACACCTGAATCCCTGCATCTAACCTATACTGATGTTTGACCATCTCCATTATCTAAACTGCTGGTTCCAGTTGTTGTTGGGTGAGAGGCGGGGTACCTGGACAGGTCCTCAGTCAATCTTAGTGCTGAAAACAGAGACAGATGAACTGCTGACGCTCAAATTAACACCTACGGGCAATTTAGAGTCAACAATTAACCAGAGCCTCTTGCTGTGAGGCCACAGTGCTACTAACTACTGCACATAGTTTATGGAGCTGTTGCATTGTTTTTCCGATATTTTATATATTTCTTTCTAATGTTTATATATGTGTGTGTGTGTGTGTGTGTGTGTGTGTGTGTGTGTGTGTGTGTGCATGCACACACCCCGAAGCAGTGTGTGAACCAGTTGCAGTGCTTTATCTATCCACCAGAAGGAGTGGTGATTATGGAAGCTGAAACAATTTGCTGCCATCAGCTGTGACCATTGTCACTGGATATTTTCACTGAGCCAGTGCACCTAAACCTCAGCTGTTCTCATTATATTTGATATGTATATGAGAGCGTGCTTCCCACACAGAGCACATTTTTAGTAAAGTTTCAATGAGGAATGAATAATTAAGAATTCATCAGCATTCCACAAAGTGAATTTCCCTTACTTTTTCTATGGTGAACAAATTTGGTCATTACTATAGAACACAGCTGATCTTGATATACTTGATGCAAACACACATCTACTGAGAAAAACCTCCATAAATGTTTTGTGAATGGAGCATGCAAATCTATTTCACTGTCACTTTGAAAAAAACCCCAAAAGCAATAAAATATGTCTTGCAACAGCTGCAGGATCTTGGCCCTTCATTACTGTGTTTGTCCAACTTGTCTCTCTATTCAAATAGGTATCATCTACTTGAAAAGGCAACACATCTTCATCTCCCTTCACGCAAACAGGTAGAATACAGGGTAGAGGGGTGACATTGTAAATTTCATGTGCCTTAATGACTAGCCCAAATGCAAACCAACAAAAGCCCATAATTGCAGTGATTGTAAAATGGCAGACAGCATCTGGCTGAGATCCACAGTTAGAAACTTTGCTCCACCCCTGCATGAAGCAGGTAGCTGACAAAAGCACATAATCCTTGAAATGCTTTCCATTAATATCAGAATCTGTGACAATGGGCAACCTTGGCTGAGGTCAATGTCCAGTTTGTGCCGAGACTAAGGACACTGCTCTTTTGTTTTTTTAAGGACGGCTCATAGGAAACCCACCTTATTCCCACAATGCCACAGGATTTTTCCTGCTGAATCTGAGGTATGACGATGGTCGGATGAGCCTTTGCAGCACTGTAGAATAAACCTATCTAGGGAGGCTGAGCAGTGTCCCATTATTAGAGCAGACCCTTTAGCCAACCTTTTAAAAAAGTGGAACCACCTCTGCTGCGCTACAGGTACTGTCCTCAATGTCCACACAACACTGAAAAGGGAAGTCAGCCAAGACAGCCCAACAATGTCAAGAGCCTTCAGCATGTCAGGGCAAATTTCCTCCACACCTGGTGCCTTTATACTGAGCAGCTTATTGACTATCTCAGAGAGCTTTGCAAGTGATATGGGTGAAGCTCCCTCTGAGTCTTCAAACTCTGTCTCCTCCACAGAAGATGTTAGTGCATCAATATTAAGTTCTTTAGACCAACATTACTTACACATGCAGAAGAAACAGCAAAGTGAGCATCCTTTTTAGTAAATTTACCTTATTTAATCTTTTTCTTTGGTGCATCATTTCCAAAGAAAAATGTCAAATGTCAAGTTTTTAAATCAAACTTTGTTTGTCCAGGCACCTTCTTTCGAACAGCTGTGCACTATTTTCAGCAAAGTGTTGGTGAGAGTTGAAACACAGTCATACAGACAGTACAATGACCTGCGAAGAACTCAGTGGGATCAGCACTGTTAACACCCCTTTTACCATAAGGTACTTTGAAGTGTTGCAGGACCACCAAAAACCACATAAAATGTTCCACTGCATCATAAGTAAGAACAGAAGCAACATGTAAAATTTTTTTAATAATAAAAATTTATTTTGTGTCCCTACTGTGCTTAAACTCTCCCTCGCTCACTCACTCACATACATACACACACAACTTACAACCAGTACACTATCAAATAGACTTTCACTGTGCACTCTCCACACACCGCGTGTAGATGTAGATGATTCTTCAGGTGAAAATTAACAGTCAATCTCCATCAATATCTCTGCCCAATCAGATTCTCCCTCCCTCATGACCTGAAGCACAGCCAGTGTCTCATGGACATTTTGAACATGACAAACACACAGTTACATATTACCAGTCCTCTGTCAAACACAAAAACATGCATGTACACAAATGTTGTCGATTACTGGAAGCAGTTAAGCCTTTATATGGTTACCATGCACATTAATATGACGTGTGTGGTAAATTTATACAGCTGTTTTTTAATGCCTTCTTTAATTTCTGAGTCTCATTCAGAAGACTTTGCTTAACAGAAATACACATTTTAAGAAAATACATGAACATGTCTTTTCTCACAGTTCAGTTAGTATTCAAGCAAATAAAGCATTTAAGTACTCTATGTAAACATAAAAAGCTCACCTTTCATACTGGAATCATATTAGAATCACCCACATTCCTTTTAATTGTAAAAAAGGTGATAAACTTCCTGTCTACTTGTCACAGAGTGCTTCACAATCAGTATAACAAATTACTTCCTTTAACTGTCTGAAATACAGACTGTCTGTTTGCAGCCTGGATAACATATATATATCATGAAGCAATAAAAAAGACTGGTACCATGTATATGTTTATTGAATATGTGCAAACAGTTGGATATTTAGATGAAGGTACAAGCAGTTAACCAGCAACAGGATGGCTTGTTTGATGTGATTCCACTGAAGGGGTACAGTAGAAAAAATTCTGAAAAAGTTGATGATGTTTGTAATAAAAAAGGAAAAGTAGTTTAGGAATGATTTGAAGAACATGACAAAGAGTTTAAAATGTTGACTTGGCCTTCAAATCCCCCAAATCTCTATCCCATAGAGCATCTGTGGGAGGTGTTGTAAAAACAAGTCCAATCCATGGAGGCACCACCTCAAAGTTTACAGGACTTTGGCTCTGTTTGTAACATCTTGCTGCCAGTTACCACAGAGAACATTCAGCCCTGCCTTGACTGATCAGAGCTATTTTGGTGGCACAGGGAGGACTTACATAATATAAGCCAGGTGGTTTTAGTGCTGTGGCTGATCAGTCTATACCGTATGAAGATATCTACATGGGCTCCACCTTGCTCACTTATTGGCCTAGATAACAACCATATAATAACCTTGTAAGAGAGCTTGTAGCCATTGTATTTATAGATTCTGCCAAAGACTATCTATGACAGCTGACCTACACACTGCTTGACAGTACTGCTCTCCCACCACTGTACAGATTGCAGACCCTAAAAATTTAGGTTCAAGCCTGAGACATTTCGACCATGCCTTAGACTGACAGCTTATGCAATTACTCTGCCCTTACAGAGCTTAAACGTGAAGCCAGTGTAAAGACATAAGAAATCTTCTCTTCAGTGTTAATAACCAGCCAGTCACTCAGTCATGTTTGCCCACAAAATTTTTATGTACAAAATTGTATATCATAATAATATATGATAATATAATATATTCTTTTGTTGACTGAAAATAGACTAAAGTAATATGGATAAAAAACGTTTCTGTGTTAAGTGTATTTTTATAGTTTCTAGTATTTTTTTTTCTTTTCCTTTGCTTTTGTGGCTGAAGATATATTTAAAAATTATTATTTGCTTGTTAATTTATCTGAAACAGAAAATAAAATGTGTTATAGATTAAAAAAAATATGCTAATATAACATTAATGTATAGCATCGTATATTCATCATTACCTTTACTTCCTTAATTAAAACACTAAACACACGCTCATATTCACTTATGCATGCCCACACACAAGTCTGCACACCAACACTGAAACAGCCACTGACACACCATATCTAGGGACATCTCCAAAGGAGATTTATCTCCCTATGGGAAGAGAAAGACAGAGGGAGAATGACTGAGGTAAGAATGAAAAACAGAGGATGAGCAATCAAAAAAGAGTGAATGAAAAACAGAGGGACGGAAAGAGAATAAGGCTGTTGCACCGGAGCTGTCTGTGCACATGAATACCCCGGAGGCCCTTTGACACGTGTACACACACAGACACACACACACACACACACACACACACACAGCATGGCCTGTGGTCAGGCTGTGTGCTGTGTACCATAGAGGGAAAGGACAGGTGTGTATTCAAGCGAAACGTCTCCCTGTGTCATTGTCAGTGTATGTGTGTGTGTGTGTGTGTAGGGTGAGTGTAGCTTTGGCTAAGGGTTTTGCTCTTATGTACATTCATTGCCGATGTGCACTCAACGATGTGCATGAATCTCCCTCTGTCACTCTCTCACTGTCTCTCTCTCTCTCTCTCTCTCTCTCTCTCTCTCTCCCTCTCTCTCTCACACACACACACACACACACACACATACACACCTATGCAAAAACCTCTGTCATTGTGTCAGTAATCTATGGCATATCTAATGTGACAGTAAACACACCCTCTTTCTTTGTGATGCGCGCGCACACACACACACACACACACACACACACACACACACACACACACACACACACTTTCACATGAGTGGAAAAGTGTTGTTGGACAAGCCAAAGTCATCCCTCTGTAGCTACATTGTCTTTTTTCCATCACTGACTCTCTCTCTCCAGGCAGAGAGGATGTCCCCATGCCATGCCAACTAGGACCTGGTAACCCCCCACAACATCTCATGGGCACAGATGCCTGTGTGCATGTCATGCACACATTATCCAGCAAGTGTGACCATCTGGTGTAAATTAATACCTTTAAGGCAATAATATATATTTTGTGAAAATGTTAGGTTATTTTGACAGTTATCACCGACTGCTACAACATTTTATTTTAATGTAACACCTTTGTTCCTCTCAGCCAGTGAAATATTGAATTAGCCTTCAACAGCAGAAATGGAGATGCCACAGGGGGTACAAATGTAATGTTTGTGCTGCTAGAAGAAAGCCATGAAGATATTAAAAATGGGTTAATCTTCTGATGAGCATAAATATACCCTGCATTTCTTTACTGGCAAACCTGCATATATCCTGTTACAATGTGCATTACCTTGTTTGCATAGCCACATGTTGGCCATGCCCAAACTGGAAAGTGGTGTATCTCTACAGACTATGAACATGCTCAATAATTTGGCAATTTGCTCATTAGGTTTTGATCCTTCATCATCCAGTATGCCTACTTGCTACATTCTGACAATATACTTTCATCAGGTAAAGGCATCGGCTATTATGTTTCAACATTATGTATTCATTGTGTAGTCATATGTGCTCTGATGTTGACACTGACATTAAGTTATGTTTGACATTCATTCCTGCTTTGACTTTTTGCCATTAGATCTCATTGGGGATTCATAGGTTCATAGATTTGAATACCTGATGAAGATAAAATATGAAAACTCTCTAGCTGTACTCATAAATCTTTTTGGGGCAGTATTTTAGCAGACAGGTATCTTTCTGTTGTTGTTCTTACCAGGAGGCTTCCCTTAATATAGACTTGGCCACTATGATTGAACTTACAGTATATTCTAAGTCATAAGTACATTACATAAGTACTCTTTGCATGAGACAACTGAGGAAAAGTAAACTGAACAGACAGTATGTGGATGCTTGTATCTTCCTTACAAATTACACTGAGGAATGCGACTTGGTCAGTCCTCACAATTCAGCCCACACAAATGTAGTCAAACAGGGTTCTCTCTCCTTAACCACTAAGTGCCTAACCTTAACTGCATAGCCCAAAAAGAGCTCACACTAATGCGTGAGGATGTAAAAGACTTCATCAACATCTGTGTTCTGAAGAGTGGACTTTATTGAAGAAATGGTGTATTACATGTATTGCATGTCTAAACACAGCTAAATGATATATGGACCTTTTTGTTCTTTTTCTTTAGTATTAGGTAGAAACTCGATCACCTCCTATGTGTCTGTCTATATAATGAAGACACACACACACACACACACACACACACACACACACACACACACACAGCATTAAGTTCAAGTGGTTAGGCTGCTTGAAAGAATGTTCTACACAGGAAAATGGACACACATTCAGCTATGAAAATATGGTGAAACCACTCAGGGCACTTTCCCATGTACCTCATACACACACACACGAACCATGCACAAATTCCCACTCACAGATTATTTTACTAATGGCTATGTGTTAGGTACCAGATGAACTTGACTGGACTTGCCTTAAGGGAGGCTTAAATGTGTTTTCTTAGCTGACTGTGTGTATGTTGCTCGTTTTCACTGACACTGAGGTCAATAAGTTTTTCTTTCCATCTTTCTTTTATATACCACATGTGATTTATGTATCCTGACAGTTCTGATCCTGATGCATTTTGCTGAGGAATTTTCTGCAAATACGAACAATGACATATTTAATGCACTCACATTGTGGGCAGCATAACCACCACATCACTAATTCACCATTCATTTCCTGTGAGCTGAATCAGCAGGCAGACTTGACAAATACCCTGTTGGTCAACAAGTCTGTTTGTTGAACTGTCTTTTAATGTTGATCATTCTGAAAATTGCCTATGTAACACTGTAGTGAAGGGTACTGTGAGGCATGCTATATTTATTTGTATTTGTTGATACTGTATACACCTTTCATTTAAGCACAGATGTATATATCAGGTATTGGTGGATATGAAAGGTATCACTTTGTTGTTTACTGTTACATTTGTAAAATGAAAGGAAAGACAAAACTTATTTAGACAGACAATCAACTTCTGTGTGTGTGTGTGTGTGTGTGTGTGTGTGTGAGAGAGAGAGAGAGAGAGAGAGAGAGAGAGTGAGAGTGAGAGAGAGAGTGGGTAATGCAGGGAAAAGGAGGGAGATTAGGAGAACTGCTTTGTGTTATCATTAATTTAACTGTTATTAACTATTTGATATTCATGCATTACTTTTTACAATCATCCTTGATTATCACATAATCTTTGATATAATCAGTTGAACTTCATGCCGAAGTACATTTGGGGAAAGAGAGATAACTATAGTTACCTTCATCACTCTGGTGGTTGATGTTTCCCCTTCGATGATATTTTTAGTTGGCACAGTTCGTATAAACAGTGGCTTATGTATTTAATACATAAGCAGTCCTGTACCATATCGGTGTAAAAAATGTACATCAAAAGTATTTTACCACATATAATAAAAGGAGAAGATGCAGAGAATCCTTGCATTACAACGGAGACCCTAAAGGGACATGTGCAAAAAAAGTGGGGAAAAAAAACCTGCATGTATCTTGTGAGCACAAGAATGTTTTGCGTGCTCACGAGAAACCAATGTACACATGTGGACAAAATTGTTAACCCCTCTGTTAATGAAATAAAAACCCACAATGGTCACTGAAGTCACTTCAAACTGACAAAAGTAACAATGAATAAAAATTTACAGGAAATTAACCATTGAAAATCAGCTATTACATTTGCATTGTTGTTCAACAGAATTATTTTCAAAAAACAAACTAATGAAACAGGCCCAGCCAAAGATGATGGTACCTCTATCAAAGATTGAAAATAATTTGACCAGAGGGACATGTTTAACTCAGGTGTGTCCTTTAATTGGCATCACAGGTGTCTTCAAACTCACAATCAGTCGGTCTGCCTAGTTAAAGGGTGACAAATAGTCACTGTGCTGTTTGGTGACATGGTGGGTACCACACTGAACATGGACCACAGAAAGCCCAGAACAACCTCCAAAGAAAGTAAAGGTGAGCTCCAAGGCCAAGGTACTTCTGTGTCAGATTGTACCATTCGTCATTGTTTGAGCCAAAATGGACGTCATGGTAGATGACCAAGGAGGACACCACGGTTAAAAGCAAATCATAAAAAAGCGAGACTGGAATTTGCAAAAATGCATACTGACAAGCCACAAAGCTTCTGGGAGAATGTCCTCTGGAAAGATGACAAAACTGGAGCTTTTTGGAAGGCACATCAACTCTATGTTCATAGATGCAAAAATGAAGCATACCAAGAAAAGAACACTGTCCCTACTGTGAAACATGGAGGAGGCTCAGTTATGTTCTGGGGCTGCTTTGCTGTATCTGGCACAGGGTGTCTTGAATCTGTGCAAGGTACAATGAAATCTCAAGACTATCAAGGCATTCTGGAGAGAAATGTGCTCCCTAGTGTCAGAAAGCTTGGTCTCAGTCGCAGGTCATGGGTCTTCCAACAGGATAATGACCCAAAACATACAGCCAAAAACACCCAAGAATGGCTAAGAGCAAAACATTGGACTATTCTGAAGTGGCCTTCTACGAGCCCAGATCAGATAATTCTGTTGAATTATCATTGATTTTAATTGCTTAATTTTCAATACATTTTTATCTATTGTTACTTTTGTAAGTTTCAAGTGACTTCAGTGACCATTTTGGGTTTTTCTTTCTTTAACAGAGGGGTACTAACAACTTTGTCCACGTGTGTATCTAATATCTCATGCGCACAAGGTTGCTATATGTAGTTCGGTTGGCTGGTTTCAGTTTCTAGAGCTGGAGAATGATGCTGAAGTTAGTTCCACATT
This sequence comes from Amniataba percoides, assembly GCA_037176925.1. Taxonomy (NCBI): domain Eukaryota; kingdom Metazoa; phylum Chordata; class Actinopteri; order Centrarchiformes; family Terapontidae; genus Amniataba; species Amniataba percoides. Next base: position 722,365 of record JBAJHX010000051.1, read on the forward strand.
GGAAACTGTCCACCTCTGCCATTGCAACCCAGTCTCATAGCAAAACGTTAAATAGGAACGTTGGTCCACAGTGCAAAACGTAGCTATTTCACAATTTGG
>JBAJHX010000051.1:726700-764200 GCA_037176925.1 Amniataba percoides
TGTTTGTTTCTCTCTGCTGGCCTCCGTAGTTGTTTCGCGTTTGTGTCGCATAACAAAACATATCGGCGGAGTTTCGGCCGCCTCGCTGTGAAGACTCCACCCACACTGAGGGGGGACTTTTTTGTAATGGAAACACAACCGAGCCGAGGCGAGGCGAGCCGAGAGGTACTATCAGGTACTAGTGGAAAAGCGGCATTAGTGTGTGTGTGTGTGTGTGTGTGTCAGGGCTGAGCACCTTGTCTAGGGGCCCCTGGCAGGTGACTAGGCCTGATTCCATTAAGCAGCCAGTAATTTGGCCCATGCTTAATCAAATCAACTTTAATACCTCCAATCAAATTATTGCAGCCTCCTGTGTCCCATCACACTGAGCCAGAAAAGAAGAGATGGGAGGAGGCAGGAAAACGGAGACAGGGAAGTCAGGGTGGAGCAAAAGAAGTTCAAAATGCGATGTTGTGGAGAACAGTGGTAAGTCGCTGTAAATGTAGAGAAAATGAATAAACTGTGAGTGAATAAAGAAGCGGGGGAATTTAACTGAGACGGGAGGTGAAGAGAGACAAAGGAGGTAAGAGAGGGTGAAGGAAGTAAGAAGTGAGTAGACCAGGAGGAGGAGTTGTAGAGATGAAAAAGGAGTGAGAGGGAAAGATAAGGCAAAGACATGCAGACAGAACAAAGGAAGCATGAGAGAGAGAGAGAGAGAGACTATAGCCGTATAGAAAATTAACTGCTTTTCAAAAAAGTGGGCCCAACGAGTGAAACGGTCGTCCCCTGCCATTTACAATAAACTGAGTGTACTGTACTGACGATGGGTTATTAAAAATTAAAACCATCATGCAGTTTGGTTGGTTATATATTTACCAATGAATTCTACACAGCGTTCAGCTACAGCTACTCATCTGCTGTGGCAATTTTGATCTTACTAATGGCAGAAGAGCCTGCATAATAACAAGGGACATGTTTTTCCTGCCCAATCACAGAAAAAATTGCCTATAGCAGTTCCATGCTCTATAGCTAATATACAGTATGTTGCTCTTTGATCATGTCTGGGTGTTTCTTGAGATAATTAGTCAAGCCAGCAGCAACGAGACACTGGCAATCTAGTGATTAACTTGTCATAAATTAAAATTGTTCTGAACCGTTTCACCAGCAACCCTTACATATCCTCTAACTGCCTTTAGAAAACGGTTGCGGTCTGCACTTGCTGTTGTCATCTGAAATGTTACAAATGAGATTAAAGACTGAGGGGATTTGGCGTGGCACCAGCATGACTTGCAAAAATAGCAAGCTCACCAGTGTGATAATCTGAAGACCAGAGCATTTCTCACGAGTTGTTGTAAGGACTCTATATTACAATACTTTGGAGCCCCTGAGATGACATGGTCAAAAAAAAATTAAATTGTGGCCAGAATATAGCTATAATGTTTCCACAAAATACTACTTCGTTCCCACGAAACGTTAATTCATGGCCACGAAATATGTATAACGTGCAAATGAAATACTAACTAATATTATTAATATCATTCCTGGACAGCTGGGTAAACAAATCGAGCACACCTTTTCTACGCAAATGCCTCGACCTTTGACCTTAGCTTTTTTTTTTTTGACCATGTCATCTTAGGGGCGCCGTACAATACAAACTCCAACAGGTAGTGTCAGGGGTGGAGTTAGCAGTACTCATGGAAGGAGCACTGTCAGTGCTAGTAAAAGACACAACAGTAGTATGACAACAGTGCAAAAAAAAGAATTATACTGAAGTAAAGTCGTGTATGATTGATGTACCAGCCCATCCAAAACCCCCTAAACTATTCTTAAATTCACTCACTCATTACTTCACATAGTATCTAAAGGATAAGGAGTGGGATTTGTCACTTTCTGTCTGTAAACGTTCAAAGTTGGCCTCATTTATTCATTCACATATGCAGGCAGGCAGGTGGTGGTTCTTAGTAGGGATCAGGGTCCGTTCTGGTGGCTTGTAAGCAAAAGCACAAAGAGATATGACAACTTCAGCAATCTGGCAGGAAGTGAGTGGAAAAGAGCTGCTTAAATGTCTGCAGGGCTGATGAGGAAAGCGTGAAAAGGTGAGGAGGTTAGAGGGGAGGCTGGAGTGAATGGGACTACCACACAAACACAAATACATCTCATACATCACCCATAGGTCTCTTAAATTACCCATTAATTATCCACAGTCACAATTTTGCCAAAAAATGTTCATCCTCACACATTTTCTAAAAATAAGACCACATAACATGCACACTCACATCACAAAGACATGACCGGTTGGGTTTAATGAAAACCATTACGATGGCTGAGACAGGAGGGAAAAGCCAAAGAGCATCTGGTGGACAGATAGAGGAACAACAATAGTTCAGCATGAGGAAGTGAGAATGTGGCTGGAGGGAGAGATACAGAGGCAGAACGTGACAGAGCCGATCTCAGCACCAGCTTTCCCAAACCACATGTGGCAAATGTTAATGAGAGCTCCCAAAGGCTCGTGTACGTAGGAGATATGCCTGTTAAACACAGTCACTGATGAGTAACAGCAAGTGTGGCTACAAGACCATCACCCATACTAACAGAAACACTAAGGCGTAGAAAAAAGAGGACATAGACGAAAAAGAGACAATTGCAGCGTACATCATATGAAACCAGGGACAAGAAAGATACGCTGAGTGTAGAAACATGAAGATACAGGACCATGAAAACCTGAAAATCTAGAGAGGTTTCAAGAGCATTTGCATTATGTATATCGGAAGGTAAGCCTAATAAAAAAAGAGAAAAAGTGGAGGTAGACTGCAGGGAAGGATGTGAACATGAAAAATGACTAACTGTAAAAAAAAAAAAAAAATGCAGAAAAAACAAACACGCTTATAAATGCACACCACCTTAAACAACAAATCCATGCATGAATAATCACAAGCACAATGCTTTACTTCCAATTTGTGTTGATTTAAGAAATTGTGAGAAGCCATAAAAGGTGACAACAATGTAAAGCTGCATCATAAAAATCCATCATGTCATAAGCAAAATGACTCCGGCTGTGGGATGAAGGCAGAAAGTGATTTGCTTTTTTTTTTTTTTTCCCCAGGGATGGAGAGTTGTTCTTTTATAGCTGGGGCATCACTGTTTGGAGAAAGAAATACTCGTGAAAGTTCCTGATGGGTGCGTGGTTTGGGATGAGGATAGCCTGACTTTCAGAGTAATGATGAGCGCTGGGCTGAGAGAACAGTCTGCTCTTAATGCTGGAAACGCAGCTTCCTCACCGGCAGTCATCTTGCAGATTTTTTTTCTTGTTTAATTGGGGCCTCCTTCACTACAAGTAATGGGCCTTTTTATTTTCCGGTGTGTACACGCTGCTGGGTGATGCTGGGTACCTATGAGATCCCTATCTGACTCTCCTTTCCCTGCCCCCTAAAGAAACATTTTACACACACCATGACACCTCTGTATATGTTAAGCATGCTGTGATTACATTTAATTTGCGGGACGATGTCAAATATAAATACAAGCACATAACCTGAATGAATTCCCCCAATTTCCAGGCTGTGCTCTTCCCACCATGATGTAAATGACTCTTGCTGATCTAGGTATATCTGTGTGGTTTACCAGATGGCAAATGAGGCTCAACTGCAGGGCCACGATTAGGGATCAGGGGCTGCTCTGTTAATTATACATTTGATGGGATGGGTACACTTGGAACTGTGGGATGTCACTATGTGTGAAAGCATAAAAAGTGTTAAAGATGTCGCTGAACTTGCAGTGTAAAATGGAAAAATCTGCCAGCTAACCAAGCGAAGTACACTCTGTGCTGCCAGAAAAAGCTCATTTGATTGAAAAGACAGATGAGAAATGAGAGAAAAGAGTATTTCCTTTACTGGTAGCACCCTGTACATTCAAACAATTTACACCTGGAAGACACTACGCCGCTAAGAAGCATCATACACTTAACAAATACAAATACACAATCTATTGTTATCCTGTTAAATAGGATGCATGTTGGATTTGAACACACACAGCAGAAACCTAGTTTGACTAACGGCTTCAGAAAGCAGTGATTATTAATGCAGCTGATTTTCACACTTCAACATATCTCCATTTTTATGGTTGACTGTCCTTACTTTTTGAAGACCCATAGTATGCAGAATGGACGTTTCGGTTCTCATTCCTCGTTTATTGTGCCAGGTCCACATAAAAGCTTGATAGTAGCCATATACTGCAGTATGCTTGGCTGTGTGTTATGGCCACTGATCTTTATGTCTCTCTGCACAAGACCCCAACCTCAGCAAAACATCAGTTACACAGGCATTCCTGCTTCTGCTGTGTGCTTGGTGGAACTCTATGCTGCCGCCACCACCACCACCACCGGTCCATCTACATACATTCTCCCAGGGGGTGTGTACAATAGGAACACTTAAATGAGGCATGCATAAATGGATGAGGCCCCAGCCGCATCATACATAAGGCCTGTGTGTGCTTTCCTGGTTGCATGTGTTTTATTCTCTCTCCTAGAAGCCTGGTGGTGGCAGCAGTTTTGTAATTGAAACTGAAATGGGGAAAATAAAGAAGGTGGGGATGTGAAGATGGAGCAGGATGAAGAGGGAGGGTGAAGTTGTAGGCGTCAGGCACAATTAACCCCTGGAATAACTCAGGGATCAGATGTGCGGTAAACACCAAAAATGGGGGAAAAAAAAAAAAAAGAGGAGGCCGGGAACATGCGAGGGCTGAAAGGGGTGAGTGTGAGGTAATAATGTAATGAGTCCCACTGTGGGTTTGTGGATCAAAGCATGGACTACATTTGTGTGTTGTTAAGGTGTGTGTTTGGTCGTATCTGAGGATCTCTATTGAATTTGACTACACGCGTGCGATGGGCAAGCAGTGAGCTGCCATCTCTGGAAGGGTGAACTCTATTTCACGGGTTAGTGTTACAGCAAATAACAACAGCATCTAGCTTCTTGGCTTCATAAAGCACAGTGCCTCCCGCTCTCCATCTCACAAACACTCTTTGTCCATTTTCAGTTGCTTCTCAACAGTGCTATCTACGGCAAAGCCACTGCTGCCAGATAAACCTTTCCCGGGCATTAGGCCAGTACCTTTGGTATCTCCCTGGACTTTCCAATACCCTGAAGACCTGTATGACATAAGGAACATACCACAGGAATGGGTGGATCAGTCAGAGTACAATACTACATGACCAGCAACAGCTCCATCAGTCTACTTCACAAAACATTACTCCTTCACACTGCAACCACTTACACACCAATTAGCCCCAATGGTAAAACCACCTGCCTAAAATAGTGTAAGGTGCCCATTGTGTCTCCAAAGCATCTCTGACCCATCAAGGGATGAACTCCACACTCCTGTTCTGTGGTATCTGGCACCAAGACATCAGCAGCAGATGAGAGAGAGAAGTCCTGTTTGCTGCAAGGTGGGACCTCCATGGACTGGACTCGTTCTTCCGGACACCCCACAGATATGGGCTGAGTCATATCATATTGTTCATAATACCAATATAAATGTGTTTAACAATATCCCATTGTTAAATTAATGTCGGGTTGCATATTCAGTCATCTTCTTATAAAAACAAACACGTGTAACAGGAAACAGTGCAGGCATGATTTTTAACATGAGGGCCATGAAGACACATTTAGAAAATCAATGTTAAGTAACTACTACAAACACAAACATGTTAAATAATGTGTCATTAATCTAAATAAAATAACTGTGTTTGGGTGGGGACAAAAAGATTTGGACTCGCGCTGCTTTGTCGACACACATCACGTCAATCAACCAATTTCCATAATCAATTATGCTGACGCATCGCCACAGCCCTATATTAAGGCTGTATCACCCACCACCCATGGATACTTGATCAACACATTGAATTCTTTGTAACACTCTTGACACATTACTGAACAGTTTTTGCATTGTGACGGGGAACAAAGCTGCTGCTAACAGGAAATATTGTTTCCATGAAGGGATGTACTTCTACAAGATCATTTTGGTAGGTGTTGAATGCCAAGAACCAAAGTTTCCACTGCTGAGGGCATCACAGTGTCCACTGTCTGAATATTCAAATATTTTCACAAATCTAATGTTAGTCTGAAGAAATCTCAAAATGACCAGCGTCTAATAAATGCTCTTCACTGTTCTTAGTGAAGCCTGCAAAACCGGACAGGTGTGACTAAAATCTAAAACAAAACTCTCCAGTCAAAGCTAAAAAGGGTTTTAGTTAAAGTCAAAAGACAGTGGAGTTAGTGCAGAATCTCGTCTTTTCACTTATCTCCTGCAGAAAAAGCACTGCGCTTTGGGGAAAGATATTGAGTCCATAGAGGCAAATACACAAACCTTCAGTTCTTTCCACACTAAAACTGCTGAGCTGAGAATAATCTAAGCTAGCACTTTCAGCTTGCGTCAGTTGTTGAGGGGAAACAATGCAAGACTAATAGGCGAGTTGTAGAATAGGTGAGTGTGTGTGCACGTTGGTGTACGTGAGTGTGCATGCACGTAAGCATTCATGCATCTGTGCATGTTTGTGTATTCGCATGCACAGCTGTCCTCCAGTGGTTGTTACCTCAATGCTAACTCAGGCTAATGTAATCACTACACCTTGGATTAATGCACCTTTGAAGGGGCTCGAGGTGGAGCTTCTGCTGGCTCACAATAAGGTGCAAGCATATGTAAGGCCAAAAATGGAGATTACTGTTTGACGGAAGTGAAGGACACAGAATCCAAAGCCCCCAAAACTGTTACTCCAATATTATTTTTTAATTTCATTGGTCTAACTGTTCTCTGCTGGTGAAGACACTAATCATTCTGTGAACTAAGGTACAGCTCCGGCATGCCAGTGGCATCATGACTCACCATCTGAATGCATCATAATGCTCATGTAAGGTCTTTGTAGAGTTATGAGGACAGAAATGAATAATTTTGCATTAAAGAAATTGTTAACCATTTTCATGAAAAAACAAATGAATCTCTCATGAATTAGATGTGTGCATGACCTCCGGGTCATGAAGCAGAGCCTGCTACTCACAGAGGTCCCAAACTATGCAGACATAAAGTCTTTTTTTCCCCTTCATCAGTTTTACCTTTAAACACCGGCTAACAGTGGTTAGCAGTTATGGCTGTTTATTTATTTACCCACAGTTCAACTCGACCCCCAAGCCACACCAGATGTGTTTACTTTAAAACTTTAAAGAGTAAACTTTTTGCCTAATTCAAACATAGCCTTACACACACACTCACACATAAACATATAAATTTGTGTGTACATTAGTGATACATGGCAATGGGATATTTACAGTGTGTGAAAGTGAATTTATGATTATGGGTAGAGCTGATAACTTAATGGTCCTCTGTTGTAAGCATGGAGCTCTTGCAAATCAAGCATCATCACTAGCATATGCACAAACACACCAGTATTCACCTCATGCATAAATCAATTCCAAGTTGTAGTGTGTGTTTGTGTGCACAGGCTGTGTGTGAGTAGTAGTGGTATAAATGATGGCATGTGTTTTGTTTGATGGCAAGCAAGAGAGAGAGAGAGAGGAGGGTGAGGGGGACACAAAGCAACAGAGAACAAATAAACCATTTGGTGGTCATAGTAGACTCTTGAGGGCAATGCTGGGTGTGTGTGTTTTGTGTGTGTGTGTCAGAGATGAAGAGAGGGCTCTGTGTGACATGATTGGTATGCATAAAAAAACCCATTCTGCTGACAGTCGCAGAAAGACACAGAATGGCGACATGCAGACACACACCCCTCCTCCACTTGCTTGTCCCGCTGCTGTGCTTTATTGATTCTTAATGACACCAGAGTCACTGTCATGAGTCTGCTGTGACCACTCTGCTGGCACTGTTTTATTATATGTTGAGAGAAAAAGGTAGTGAGACAAAGAGAAAAAGTGATGTGTGTGTGTGTGTGTAGTTGCCTGAAATAGAGAATTCCTCATAAGCTCCCTTAATTAATAACACTAAAATAAAAAATAATTTAGGTAGGCATACCCTTCTAAAATCTGTTTACCACTCAGTGATGACTGAATTCATCGCTCGTGGCCAAACAGAGAGCTCTCGCTGCTAAATTGTTCACACATCAGCAGACTTTTAGCTAAATGGTTAATGTAATTTAGTTTATCATAATTACTTCCACTACTCTGGCCAAATGAGCAACAGGGTAGGCCTGTCAGTTCTCCCAGCACACAGACTCACTCTCAGTTTTGACTGCTACCAAACAATAAATTCACTCCACATATATGCTGCTATAAATACTGGAGGGACGAACTGATTGAATGGGGCAGATTTTGGACTTTTATTCCAAAAGTGATTTGGTTCAGTCAGCGGTCATCATTTCAGTCAAATTTTGCATATATTTTGAGCAATTTTTCAAAAAGTCATCAAGAGAAAATGAACATTTTTGTGCATTTCCATTGTTTATTGCATCGTTTATAATAGACACTGGAAACAGCTTATGTCTTACTATATAATCAGCACAGTGCCAGTGGCTCTTCTCTAATCAGTTGGTGCTTTTCATCCAATATGACAATCATTTTGATTGTATAAAAAAGTCATTTGGGGGGATACTGACAGAACACTAAACATGGATGTAAAAAAATCCTTAAATTAAAACTGAGTCAGCATTTACCAAAGCTTCATTTTAATTGTTATAGTATACATCACATATGACCATGGACACATTAAGAACTTACAACCATGTACAAAGCATATTATGACAGCCTATGCTCTGCTTGAGCAGTCTGCTCATTAGCTATGCCCACATTAAAAGGATGACCAATCAATGTGCAACATATGATCTTGTGACTATAAAGTGACAAGTGAGACCAAAAAGATATCAATAAGCCAACTGAACTGAGTGCTGAACTAGAAAATGCACATGATCTTTGTTATATCACAATATTTTAGCTCAGTGACACTGAACAGAAGGAAGTACTGTACAAAACACGCAGACCACTTTGCACACTAAAACAGTCAGACTGGTTATTGGAAACACCAGGATTTTCACCAGTAGGCCTCTCAACAATTGGGGCCAGTGCAACATAAAATCGACATATTTTTAACAAGCAGTCACACTTCAGAAAAAAAGAAAACCCAAGTGCTGTGAGGCTGACTGGCCAAGGAGAGTGGACCCCTGGCCCACTGCTGCTGGGTGTTACAGCTGTCAGCCACACTCTCAGTTCACTTTCAGTTTGATCTAACTTTACGTAAACCGGCCCCTTATCAGTCACTCGTCTGAGCTTTGTGAGCCTGTAGGCACCGGGTTAAAGCTCCGAGTGTATGTGCATGTGTGCGTACTTGTCCAGTGTGAGGAATGGCGTGCTCGGGTGCATTAGGTGGTAGTATCGCTTTGTATAGTTAAAACTGACTCCTAAGACAGACACACACATACACACCTTAGCTGGAAAGTATTGCCTGCTCATTGTAAATAAAACATAAAGTCCCCGGTTCCCAGGAGAAGGCTACATTACTGTTTCTGCACAGGACAGCAAAGTCTGAAGCTACTGTAGAGATGTCGCTGTCTATGGCTTTCTCTCTCTCAGTCTCCCACTTTTTCTCTCTTCACTTCTTCACTCTTCAAAGATTCAATTAAGTATGATTTGTGTCTTATGTGTGCGTGTGTGTCAGTGACTGGTGGATGTACATATAGTGAAAATCAATAATGCAATAATGCAATAATAATAATAATAATAATAATAATAATAATAATAATAATAATAATAATAATAATAATAATAATAATAATAATAATAATAATGAAAATAATAATAATAATAATAGACAATGACACAGTCTGGGACCAGATTGATGAGCAAGACAGGAACTGTTTGAGGTCACCAGCAGTCACATAACAAAACATCCAGATGGAATTTTATTGTAGCGGGTTATTTCAGTCAAAGACACCTCAGGACTGTTTACTTAAATTCACTACACGTTGTACTGTGAATGACTTTGTATGAAACAAATAAAATTTTAATCTTAATTTGAAATTCTAACAGCATGTTAACATGATGACCATAGGAAACAATACCTCCATACCACATTGACATGATCAGTCCTAGGAGCTACAAAGCCCTCCCCTGTACTCATTTTGGTCAAACAGACCACATTTCTCTGCTTCTCCTGCTTAATTAGTCCAATTGAGTTGTGTTTTTTTATTAAAACTTTTGAAGTGTGGTCAGATGAAGCTGTGCAGGTCTGTAGGACTGTATTGGCCACACAGACTGGCACATGTTCAGAGATGCCACCACCCAGGACAACCACATCAACAACATTGACATCGACATTGTACATTAGGGAATGTGTTGATCAAGTGGTAACCACTAACGCAGTAACATCATTTTCTAACAAGAAAGACTAGATGAATGGAGATATCAGGATCCTATCCAGAACCAAAAAGATGATTTTTGGTCAAGTGACTATGACACCACCATAGCAAGACTGCAAATTGGAATCCAGTGGCGTGGAGATATCTGGAGAGACTAGAGACCTCAATACCAACAACACCAGAGATACATGGCGAGTAATAAATACCATCACAGGCCATGAAAGCAAAGGTAGTCAGAACTCTTACTCTAGCAGTGTTGACCGCTAGAGGAGGATTATGATCTCTGTTATATGATGGAGTTTGAGATAGGATGTTGAAGCCAGTTGTGTGAGACTGACAGCTGGTTCAGTATAGTACACGCTGCTACTTCATCAATTCCAATGTCAGCAGCGTGTTTTGCTGCCAACAGGAGTAATGGTCATGGAGCCACCAGACATTACTGTGAACATGGCAGTCTTGTTTTTTAACATTTGGTAACGTCCTAGTAAATCAGCATAACAATTTCCAAAATAAAAGCAACATGTGGTTTGTATTCACTATTGCGCAGCAACATGGCTATCTTGTGAAATAAACAAGCCTACAGACCAGAATGGCTAATGTTGGCTCACATTAGCAACCTATTCTGTACATCGTGAGGTTCTGGAAGAGACTGTATCTTCAGGCCACATAAATGAGGAAACTGTGTACCGTCATATTATTCATAATTACTTTATTATTATTTCTAATATGTATTCTTATTCTGTTTTTCATTCATCTCCAGTGCATAATTAGTGCTTTACATTGGTGAAGGATGCTGGACAGCTGTCAAAGCATCAGACTTTTTCACTAAAGGTATATTCCCTTTTTCTGCACTTTGCACCAAGTCACACAGGGTCCTCCTCCCTATGTAACTACAGTAAGTAAATACTATGTGAATTGAGTAGGGTGACAAAGAATGCAACTCCAAACCTCACTGATCAAAATCAGAAATGCACACCTCTATTAACAGTTTGAACAAAAAAACATGTAAACTTCATGATGATTTATTACTTGACTGTTAAATTAGACTGCAGTAGTATTAGTTTGTTGCACCAAATAAATGGAAAATGGCTAATGGCACTTTTTATTCATGGGGTTAAGGTGTCAACACCCTAATACAAAAAAAGGGTCATTATGTACATTTTAATGCTTTTGTTCTTCATATCTATACCACTGATGTTGAAATTAGTAAAGTCAGGTCAAAATCCTGGCATGGGCAGACCATGTCCTGTGCCAACAAACAGAAGTCTACATTGGAAATTAGAAATGAAACACTAAATTTTCCCATTCCAAACCAACACCACTGATAAGACTCCATTTAGGTAAGATCATTTTTCTCTGCTTCTCCTGCCTACTTACACAGGGCTAATTAAAAGGGTCAAACCATCAGAAGAAAACTGTTATGTGTGGACAGATAAAGATAGCAGCTATGTAGGACTGTTTTGAAAGACTGTCTTAAAGAATATATATTAACAGTGATGTCAGTGACTATTTGCCACTTGTAACGTTTTGGGTGAGGTTTAGACACACACACACACACACACACACACACACACACACACAAATTGAATAGGAATGGGACAAGATAGCCATTAGATTATTATGTAATTATTCATTGGATGCCATTGGATATTTATTTGTGCTTATAAGTATACTGACATATATGGTAGCTACTGCAATTTTATTTTCCTGTGTGAGCATACTTTAATAAATATAGACTTTAGAGGACAATTTAATGTTAGTGTCAGTATGAATTTAAAAAAACATTTTAGCACAGTATTTTGGTCATGTTGCGCTGAAACTGAATATGCGTAGATTGTCACCCAAGGAGCTGGGGTTGGGAAAACATACATGTCATCCTGGGAGCCACTACAAATAAGCTCATGACCCATTTTTTGGCCCTGACCCATCATTAAAGGCCTGCAGCAACGAGGACAGTGAGAACAGGATAGAATTGCTTGAATATTTAAGTGGGATAGAGGGCTATCCTCTGTGTGATACTATATATTGGATCCCAAGCCAAGCCATTTGACGGTTGCAGCATTTGAAGAATCACAGGAGGGGGCTGCTTGAAAATCCCCTACTGTGGCGGCTCTTTAAACTTTCTCAGCCTGGGACAGAAATTGAATAAATTTTGCTTCTCCCATGGACTCAAGCTCATTAGGCCGCTCTTTTGTTATGGTGGGACCCACCAAAAACAGTAACCATGACCCACTTTTGGAGTCTCTACTCATATTAAGAAGTATTTCACTTTGGCAAAAATTCTAATTTTCAATACTGTACACAGTTGCCTCTGTTGCCCATAACTTTTTCAGGCTGTGCAAGTGCTAACTTGGAGCAGACATAGCGGATAACCAAATAACCAAGAAATGAAAGCAACAGTTTACAGGAAAAATAAATGAGGTAGTGTGTACTGTAAAACAAAAGCACTTTCAATTGGTGACTATTGGGGGTTTCTAATCTTTCTGACTTTAGCTTAAAATAAAAATACAAAGTATTATCAAAATGCAATAAAGTACCAAAATTAAAAGTAATTTATAATGTAAAATGCATATTATTGGACGATAGCCACTGATGCATTAATGTCTTCATCATTTCAATGCTGCAGCCGGTAAAGATAAAACTGTTTCTTCTGGGTACCCTGTGATTTTGTCATTAAAGTTTTCTTTTAATCTAATATATTGTATAACTTATTTGTTAATCATATTTTGCATTATGAATCTGAAAAATTACAAGCAAGTAAAGATATCAATGAATTTTGGTGAACTAAACATGTTTTAGTATTTAGTACATGTTAAAGTATTTACCTCTAAATGTTAGTTGAGTAGAAGTAAGAAGTAACCCACAGTGGACACAAGTAAAGTATATAAAAACTGCACATGTATAGTACAGTGGTGCCTTGAGTTTAATTCGTTCCATGATGTAGCTGAACTGAAATTACTTGTGTGTCAAATACATTTTCCCCATTCCCCCCCAAGTAATTGAAATGTCATTAATTCTTTCTAGACCCCCCAAAACATCACAATTCTTTTGTTACCTGTTTAAAAATAAGAAAAAAAAACAACTTAAATATAAAAGTAGAAAAATTAGCAAATATTGCATAAAAACACAATACAAAAGAATGTTCTGCAACAAATGGGTTTTATTTATTTATTTTTTAAATACTTTCATTTTATTATTTTCATGGCTAGATGTCCACTGTTCAGAAATTATTTTAATGCCCTTGGCTTACGTTATAGCCTTTATCGACTCCTTGTGCTTTACTATGGTGCAGATCGTAGAAGTGCTATGCTCGTATCGCTTCGCCAAGTCGACTACACACATACCTTTGTCATATTTTCCGATAATTTCTTTATTTAATTCAATGCACATCATCCACTTCTTCACTGCCCTCCACACTCATTTTCTTCTGACTCACGGTTGGAAAAACGAAGTTTTGCAAAATAACTGCAGCACAAATGCGAGCACAACACTTATCTTCCACTGCGAGCTAACCGCTTAAAGTGAGCAAATGAGATGCAGGATGCTGGGTGGATGTTGCTGCATTCACTGTGGCATATAGCAGTGGGATATATCTGAAGCTGGCTTGTAACCTGAATTTTAGCTTGCAACTCAGAGCAAAAAAAGTGGCTGAGAGATGGCTCATATCTTGAAAAACTCATTTGTTATGACACTCGTGAGTCAAGGTACCACTGTACTTGGATATATGTGAATGATTAGTAGGTAGAGCTCAGAGCTTAACAAATACAGCTTTCCATAGAATTATATATATAAAAAAATTGAGTAAATTGAGATGTGTACACTTTTGTTATTGTCCTTATAAGTCCTGAATTGTTAGAAGCACTTATGTCAGGCTACTGTAAGAAACCATTCAGTGGGATAAAACCAGAAATCTCTGCTCACAGCTCTTTGGAGCAGTGTAAATCACTGAGCAATTAGCATTGGGATTTGCTGTCTGATTTATTAGAAACAGTAGTGACACTGCACAATTGACAGTCTGCCATAGTAACCATGTGTGGCTAAACACAGACTATTTTAGTCTTGACTACTAATTATATGGTTAACGTATTCTCTAGGTGTGCTCTCTGTGTGTTACTACCCATACGTCTGTACTTCCTGTTCTCCATGTTGTGTAAAAGTGTCCAGCAAGGATATGGACGAATGGTGAGTTTGTCTTGAGTGTAGAGAAGTGTCTGAGAGTGCCAGTGTGAGTGTCAGAGAGGGCATTAGTGTGTGTATTTCCAGACTACTTTTGTAATCTGGTGGGGGACAGAAGAATTATAACATGTGATGCCAGGAAGGGAGATTGACAGGCCAGACTGTATTGTGACTACTGGGTCCTTCGGGTCCTTCAGAAAAAGGCCACGTCTCCATCCCGCTGGTGTGATTTCCATAGCCATTGGATCATAATATTGGTGACACTTTTGAGACCAATTCTTGATTAAAAAAAAACGTTTGTGTGTATGTATGTGTGTGAGAGAGAGAAAGAGAGAGAGAGAGAGAGAGAGAGAGAGAAATAGAGAGGGAGAGATATAGAGAGGTGTCTGTGTGGTGTGATTTCACTGTGAACAATGAAGAGGATGATGGGAAAAAATAATAATCTGACCTTTTCCAGTCAATGCCAATTCCATAACGCCCACACTCACCCCCTTCAAAATCAAATCAAAGTTATTTAAAGACCAAAATCACAAAACATCTTTTGCTTTGGAGGGCTTTACAGTATGTACAGTTGTGACATCCTCTGTCCTTAGACCTTCGAACCAGGTCAGGAAAAAACTTTCTGGGGAAAAAAAGAAACATACATGATAAAAAAACAAAACAAAACTCAACTGTCATGACTATCCATTATCCATCAATTTACAAATGATGAACTTCCTACAGAGAAGCAGATCCATGTAGACACAGAGTCCAATATCATAGCAGGTTTTGAATACAAACACAAACTCCTGATGGCACATTTGGCTGTAGATGGCTCAAATAATAACTGCCGAAGATCTGACTCATATAGACATTTATAATGTAAATAAACGATAGTACATGTCTGGAGAGTGATAAAGAATTTTAAAAAGGCAGAGATGGAGCAATAGACTGATTTAATCTGCCTGGATGTTTCTATGATCAGTTTTAAAAAAGCATTATTGTAAAACTGCTTCTCATTCAGTAAGAGACAGAGGCTTTGAGTGAGAAACAGAGTGATGTTTATGAATGTGGAGCTGCTCATCTGAAACAGATTTCAACCAGCATTTTGGATATATACATAGATACATTTACATATTCATTAGGATGTTATAGTTCCTGGTACCCCGCTGGAAACTGATGCATGCATGTAAGCCATTCAATTTATTCTCTAAAGCATGTACAATGGCTAGCAAGATGCTAATGGACCCATGTGTTTAATCTAATCACATTTGCTGCCTCTGTATTTCCTCCTATGTCGTGTGAATGCATAGATGGAAGCTGTGTCCAGCAGAGAACATTTATACTACTTCTATAACACTTCAATGGAAGCAAGATGGCCAATGGAAGTGTAACAACACAAAATAACTTAAAAAACTTACTGAATTTAATGTAACATTGATCAAACAGATGTTACAGAATTGTTATACTCCAATCAGTGTTAGCGCACAAATGTAGTTAAAAAACTTCCCTGTCAGTGTGTAACAGTGGATTAACAAATGATAACATATCTTTTGTAAATGTCACAAATACTCAAAGACCTTGCATGGCTGCTGAGAAATCTGCAATAATACACTGCGAGTCTGTATCACCTACCTATGGTTAACACAAGCACAGACTCATTTCCTAAAGATACTCAGTACTAAAGATCCTCAGTGATATAATGCATTACCTTGGAACATAAACATAACTTTTACAGATGAATGACTAACATCAACCTCGATCATTATTCCTTGGCATGTAATCTGTAAGATTGAAGTCATAAGGCCAAAAATGTGCTTACTATGATGATTTAAAACTTTGTGACACACACACACACACACACACACAAACACACACACATACACCCTTATGCCACAGCAAAGTCTAATGAGTCATTATACACAACTCAGTTACATTTTCTGCAATGTTTAGAAGATTATGTCTGTAGGTACCATATTTTCATACATAAATCACATTGGATTATAAGGCACATTAAGCGAAACAAAACAGTCAGTACGCATTACTCCGCAAGGCTCCTGACTGCGGTGGCCATAATTCTCCGACAATCCATCAAGTGGTGTGGCTTTGTAGCTTACCAAAGTTGTACTAAAACAGTTTGACAGATTTTTGAGTGCCGTGTACAGTGGTCCCTCGTTTATCGCGGGTGTTACATTCCAGAAATAGCCCGCAATAGGCGAAATCCGCAAAGTAGGATTTTTTTTACAATTATTATATGTTTTAAGGCTGTAAAACCCCTCACCACACTCTTTATACACTTTTCTCAGACAGGGGTTAATATTTTCTCGCATTTCTTTCTTGATTAAATACTGAAAATTAAAACCTTTGTAGATTTATAAGATGTAAATATGGCAAGCTGAATGCATTCTGTACTGTACAGGAGACATGGCATGGGGGAGAGTGATTGACAATGATCTGCTGTCCTTAGCGCAGGTTCTCCCTTAACCAATCAGGATGTAGAACACATTGCGCATTCATAGACTGTAAAAAAAGTATGCAAAATTGCACCAAAAAAAATCTGCAAAACAGCGAAGCCGTAAAAAAAAACGTGAACTGCGATATAGCGAGGGACCACTGTACCACATAAAATCAGTTCGAGGTCAGATCGCCTGAGGAACACCAAGTTTCACTACTACATCCCATTGACTTGTTTTTGACAGTTTGTTATATGCTTTAAGGGGACATTTTTCTTTGAGAGAAAATTACTTTATTTTTACCATCATAATTTCAATGCGCACACAACAGCAGCCTCATGTAGCCAGCTGAAAGCAGACTGGTTACCATGACGTATGATGTAACAAATAAAAACCATTTGTAAAAATGTTAAAATTAAAGTCACAATATACAGTTCTTTTTTTATTTTTAAATTGTTATGATTATTGTGGAACTGAAAATGGAAAAGCAGCTGCTGCAGTTTCAAGCAAGGTTTAGAAATCCAGTTGTTGACAGACTCAAGGTAAGAAAGAAATGGCTTGCTGAGATTTTGAATTGATGGAGCTTGTTGGGGGTGATACACAGTTTGGATATAGTGCTGCCTGAGAAGACAACTTCAGAGGATAGAAATGCTTTAATAAATTTGTAAGGAAATTGGTTCTGGGGGTCTTGTTTGATTTGACCTGGGCTGCAAGCAGGAGTTCTTAATTGGATTGTTTGAATGAAAAAGCAATGTTGGTGAAACTTTGAATCATTTTTCAGATTTGACAGTTCTTCATCTTCCGTTTTATGCTTTACGGAGACGTGACTGTGTGAATCGATACATGACACTGTACAGCAGCTGGCGGGCTTCCAGCACTTCAGAGCTGATCACAGCACGGAACTTTCCAGCAAACTGAATGGTGACTGTATCAGTTTCCATATTAACAGTGGCTGGTGTGACGATGTGGCAGTGATTCAGCAGCACGGTTCTCCTGATCTGGAATCACTTTTCATAAACTTTGATCCCCTGTGACATTGTTCAGTCATAATTTGCACATTTTATTGGATAATATTTTTAGATCATTTTTTCAATATTAACAATGTAATATAATATGTTTTAAATATCTAATTGTTGATAAAATAATAATAATAATTTATTGTAATTTTATGTTTATTTCTACTTAATTTTATCTTGTTTATTGAATACTAGAGCAAATTCCTGAAAACCTACTTGGCAGTAAACTTCATTCTGATCCTAAATGGACATTTCAAGCTTTATACAGAATAATAATATTTTCCAAATCATTGACATTTTTCTGACATTGAAAAATCATCAATTCTGAGATTTGATCATTTCATCTCTATTGTCAATTAGAATGACACTCTAGCAGCAGAGCCACCAGAAAGTAGCAGAAGGTCAAAGCAAGGGTTTGACATTTACACTGCAGGGAATCCACTCCATCTCTCTTTTCGTCTTTCTTACAGCAATACAGACCTTATTAAAGTTGTGGCCCTTTTCCAGCAGATAATTATCATTTAATTGCTGTTCTTTTCCTCTTCCTTCAACGCTGGCCTTTTTCTTCTTCTTTCACAGTTTGTTAAATCTCTCTGTAACAGAAGATCAGAGTGCACCAAATGCGATGTCGCTGCTGCGTGCTTGTGCGAATGAGATGGACAGATCTATAATCGCACAGCTCTTGCTCTTTGTAATAGTCATTTGCCATGGTAACTGGTAGTTAAATAGAATGCCATGCAGTCAGCCAAATGCAAGAGGAGAGCGGAGGGAAGATGACAAAGACAAAGAGGAAAGACTATCACTGCTGATAAATCTCCATTGTCAGGGTCAAGGGACAACTCTTTTTGCTGTGCTCTCTTTCTTGATAGATAGAATCACTATGGAACTGAGAGAGAGAGATTTGTGTGAGGGAGTGTGTACCTATTTGTGTGTGTGTTTCAGAGAGTGAATTCCATTTTTTCTGTCCGCGTTTGTGTGAGCATCTCTGTCTGGGTCTAACGTCCTCTCTCTCAGCATGTGGTCTCAACACCGCGCCCCACTCCCTACCCATAATCCTTTTCTCCCCAGGAGCTTCACTCTCCCACCACTTGCCCCCACGCTGAGATGAAGTTATCACACTACGCACACTAACCTTGCTTGTCCACCCCTGTATGTATGCTGGTGTGTGTTTTCTCAAAACCTCACCCATTATTACTTCCTCTTTCTGTGCAAAGGTTCTGCCGTTAAACATGCATGTTCAAAGTAAAACAAGGCAAAGATGCTGCAAACACTTTTCTGTTTATGTAAACTAATGAAAAATGAAAGTATGAATATGCTCTTTGCATCAAACACATTTTTGGGAGAAATAACTTCTCTACACAACTAATGAATGTATGGTGTTTTTTTCCAACAGTCAGCTGGGTGAAATGTCTGTAGATGTGTGAATATGGCTTCCTGTCTGTATTTGCTAGCCATACGATAGACTATCCAGGTTGTAATAAGACTTTAGTGACCCTGAAAGAGTCTTTAGCCTCAGCTATTAGCAGAATATACACCTATAAATCTCAACAGCACTGCAGTGTGTGCAGCCACGCTAGCAGTTCTATGAAATTTTACAAGCTAACAATGCAACATGCTAACACACAGTATAGCTTGGTCATTTGGTCCATAAACCAAAGTGTATGAAACTTTGACCTTATGATACTGCTAGGGAAAATTGAAGGGAAATTTTAAATGAATATTCTGCTCCATCTTTGCAAAATGTCATGGCAATCCATGGAATAATTTTTGGAGGAAGCCTCGCGGTGGCACTAGAGGACATCATCCAAGACAGTAAGATACACTGATGAGAACCCTTGATGTAAGAATTCAGTGTCACTCCATTATGTCCCTGAATGAGACATATATATTGTGCTTTGCTGGTGGTGGAAGAAGAAAGGTGTAAGAATCAACCAAACCAGTGGTTTCATCCAAAATATCACCAGACCTTAAGACAGTTCATCCAGTAATTACTGAGATATTTGTTTTGCGCACATTAACCAAAGGATGTGTTCATCCTTTGGTTAATGTGTTCATCCTTTGGTTTACTTTCTTTAAGAGGATGAAGATATGCTCAGTAAATTACATATAATTGTACCCATTAGACTATTGTTTTAGTATTTACTGTGTTACTTTTAAGTTCTGGCCGGGAAAAGATTGTTTGGGGATAGTCATATTTTTCAGGAGTCATCATCTGGGCTACCATGAATATCAATAACAGAGTCAAGGGTAATCTATCTGTAGTTATTAATAAATCTATTGTGAACCAAAGTTTTGGATGGACAAACAGACAGATCAACTGGCTGTTGGATCATCAGACCACTAGAGCATTGGACTGACCATCATTGTTCTTTTCTTAGCCCTTTTTCACTGTCACAGCATGACAGGGAGAAATGAAACAAAAGATCAAAGCTAATATGTACAGCCCACTAAAGCTAGAATGGACACAAATTCTTCAGTTCAATTCTTCAGAGGACAGTCAACAAAGAAGTAAGAAAGTCAGACAGAAAGAAAGTGGGAGGGAACAAACATACCTAAGGAAACAAAGATAAGAATAGCATTTCTGAGAGGAACTCTGGAGATTTGCTGTGAATGCCAAATGTCACCTCTACATCTCCAAAGCTTTGGTTTGTCCTAGTTTGGTTTGAGATGCAAAATACAGCACTTTAAAGCTCAGGCTTCAGGCTCATTTTTATGTGAAAAAAACACCCTTCTTCTAAGACCACAAAGTAGGGCTGCAACAGCAATGAGCAGCCCATACTGACTAATTGAGATGCCAGTGATTAATTCTGTTTCCTCTAACTCTGGTGTTGATATGGATGCTGGTGATCAGTTTCAAAGAGACAAGTCATAACTTCAAATAAAAATCTAAAAGTGTCTCAGAAACAGCAGTGAATGTATGTTCCATCCAAAGAATGTCAGACTTAACATGAGCGTCTTATTGGCTGTCTTGGCTCTTTGGTCTTCTTTGGTATAGATCATCACAGAAACACCAGGGTGTAATGGTTGTACTTACCTAATTGAGTACTGATGTTAAAAACCTTTTCACGAGGCAAGCTTTCACTCTGATTTTGATCAGCCAGTATATGATGTTGCCAGGAGCTGCATTAATGTTCTTCAGGAAATCAGCACCCTGAAACAAGAAATTAAAAGTTTAGAGACGTTTGTCTCATGAGAGAATGATAACCAATCTTAACACTGAGCAGCACACTTGATTGGAGTTTCCAGGGGACTTTCCTCACTGTCCACAGTGCAGAACACCATCAACTAATGTTGTATTACATGTCCTATTATGAACACACACACACAGTGTATGAGCTTAAATGATAAACATTTTGAGTCTGTATTTATTATACTGGTAATCTTCAGCATTGGCTTTATCATACAACATGTTGCCTGGTTGACTTTTAATGACTACCATAAATGTCGGTGTATCAGAGGAGTTGTTACATGCATATATTTGGTGCATTTTTAGGTGCGTTTTCAAGAAAGGGATGAAAACAAGTATAGAAGAAAGAAACCCAGGTCAGGAGAGAAGGCACATAGAAAGCTCTTCTCACCTGAGAGTTTCTCATATAACGAAGTCTTCAGAGGTTTGTATAACAGGTGCCAAATGTCAGCAGCTCCATCTCCACAGAGCTGCTGTTGGCCTAGTTTGTCTTGAGATGCAGCTGTATGCTCTGTCATAGAAATGGCAAATAAGCACCAGAGGGGGTTCTGATACACACACACGCAAACACACACACACAAATAGAAAGATATACATTCACCCAAAGTGATGCAGATTTGTGTGCAACACACCTATGAGTGCACAGCAGCTTTTTCAGGACTTACAAGTGTAATTCCCAGACAAGCACAAGCATATGTGCAAGCATGTACATACAAACACAAGCCTACACATAGAATATGCACAGTGTGATGTCGTACCCCAATTGAATAGTCAAAAAATAGGACACTGTGTATCTAAACCACCATTGGTTGTTAGTGGGGAGGAATATCAACAACTTTCATTCTCCTCTCTTGCTTTTCATCTCTCTCCTCCTCTTATTTATTATCCTTATAAACTGTACTTGTAAACTGTAAACTGAATTTTTCTTCAATTTTTCATTTTATAGTGGCCGCATTGTGATTTAGAACATTATTTGGGAAAACTGTCACCCACATTACAAATGTAATCATTTTTAAGTAGTTTTAAGTTTATCATTTTTGTGTGTGAAAATTCTGCATGCACAAAAGACAGCTGAGGTTAAGAACACAGCATTGCACACATCTTAAAATGCACTACAGAAACATCACCACATTTGTATTTGCATGGATTCCCTGGTGCTCACTTCGTTGGCCAGCTTGTAGTTTAAACATTGGGTTTTCTAGTTGACCTACAAAAAATATGTATCCTCTGACTGGGCAAATAATGTTATCTAATCAGTTTTACTGTCTAATGTTTAGACCCCTCAATGGGTCACTTCTTATATCATTGTACATTGTTGATATTATATGCAAAATACATCAGTGAACTTAAGTTATTGTTTTTACTTTTTTCAGCTTAATTGAGCAAAATTGTTTTGTATATTTTCAGATATTTTCAGGAATGGTCATTTGTTCTGCAGAAGGCTGTGCATTCTCCCTGTCTTCTATCACATTTAGATTTTACTGATACTTTCAATTACAAATACAAAAAAGATTATTTTAAAAAAAATGTATTTGATTACCTTTCACTCACTAATATAAACATATATAAACATGTCAGTCACATAACAAATTAAATCAAATGAAAAAGCTGTGTAGTGTAACTACACACTCACTATAATCGCATCTTGAATAATTGGCCTATAATCTCTCACCGTCAAGTGCAGACTCCAGTCAGCTAAAATCAAATGAAGCTCATGGATAACATATTCAAACCATTCACCATAATCTGTTTATGGACGTTACGCAGCACATATTGCTATGCAAAACCCTGCATTGTGATTGCGTTAGCGATCTCTACTGCCGTAACGCTGATTGGCTGACCACGTCTGTATGCAGCATTTTCATTGGTTATTTGTCTATTGTGATGTCAGAGAAGGTCATGTGTTGTTGTATGAACTCCTAAAAGGCAAATCCATGTCAAAATGTTTTCATCCAAAGCAAGAAGGCTTTCCCATGGCAACATTCAACAGCCAATCATCGTGCATAACTGCAGTGAGGTAATATTCATGTCTACTGACATCACTTCCTGCTTTCAGCAGCAACGAATCAAAACCACACAAGTCTGGCATATTCGGAGAGTAACTGATGTTTAAACAGAGGTCAGAATTAAAGGGGAGTGTTTTAGAGTTGTGAGAGTGTTTTAAGGAATAGAAAGATCAAGCAAAATGACGGAAAAGCAAATCAGTCTGGATTACACTTAAGTTGTCAAGAAGTAAAAGTACAGATCAAAGCTGTAGATGACTGTAATTGGTGCATTTATCTATCTCATCAGGACGTTACCTGTGAGTCACGGCCTTAATAGTTTTCATTGATGCTACAAGTAGGCTCTTTGTGTGTGTGTGTGTGTGTGCTGTTGTGTCTTCTTTAAGTGGGGCCAGGTGTTCATTTTATTCCTGTTTTTATGCTGTGTGGGAGTTGAGTGTAAACTTGACTGATGCTATATTTCACGTTTATCTGTGTAATTAAAACAGAAAATAGAAAAGAGATGTTACACCTTTGACACTGAACTCTGACTGTGAACTTCAGCACGACAGCACTCAGCTGTGTGTTTGAGTTTCAGTTCAACCAATTCAAGGCAAAACAATTTCATATAGTTAAATTGTGAAAGAAACACACACACACACACACACACACACACAATTAATTACATTATGTCTCTCGCATGTCAAAGATTATTGTCATGTAGCTGATTGTACTAACTCAGTAAAGGACAGTAAACGGGTGGTGGAGAAAAGATCAGAAAAGGATGTCATTTACAAAATTGTGACCCCCAAAAACAATCCCAGGCACGGTGATGGGCTGAATCTTTGCAGTGCAAAAGTGAACTGGACTGGTCTAAATAATATAGGCTATTCAACCTGGCAGTTAAATAGCTTAGAAAAATAATTTCAGTGAAAACTGAGGACTGAAGATGGGCTGGAGAGTAAGCAGAAAAGTTTTCAATACACAGGTCATGAAAGGATGAGAGCGTCAAAAAAAGCTGACATGAAGTCTAAGACAAGGTAGACTTAAAGCCATGCTTCACTCTGTTGCATTCTCTTCATGTGCTTTGTCATGTGTATTGTGCCGCAGCCTTCGTGAGCCATCATGTTTCCAAGCCCGAACAAAATGAATGGTCATGGGAAACTCAGTAGGCAGCACACAGACTCCACAGGGAAACCCAGCTCTGCTGGACCCCCATGGACGAGCAGTGTCTCTCTGTCTGATTCTGTTCCATGGAAGAGCGTCGTTCCCCGGGGCAGCCAGGTCATGTACCCCAAGAAAGGTAGGTACTGCAAAGGTAGTAACTACAGTACACAGTTTATAATGAGCATGTTAATGATCTTATCCTCCATAACTCCCTTTCCATGTACCACTCCTCCAGAGCAGCATTTATCTTTTCTTACTTTTTGTATAACCAAATGAATCACAAAGCAGCGTTTTATCATTTGTTGTACAGTTTACTCAATACGCTTAAGCATATGGGAGAAACCAGCAATGTTTTCGTCCTATATTTTAACGTGAGAAGAAGCGGATTGAGTACATATTGTTCATTATTCATTGTTTTTGGACATATGATGTCATCAGCTACCAAAATCGCTGGTGTTTTCAAAGCTTTAATTAAGTCTGGCTATGAATATGTCAAAGAAGACGGTCTGATGGTTATTACCGGATCATGTGAGGGCATCATTGCAGTGTCAGGCCACATGACTTGGTACTAGAACATGTTACGTACTTGTCAGTGGTGAAGCTAGATTTTTTTTTTTTCTCAGTGTAATCCATCCACCCTAGGAGTTCCACAGTTTGACCCCTTACACAGCCAGCCAGTGTCTCTCTGACAGATATAATTTCATGCTAGAGCCTCTCTGCAGTCAGCCATTTTGTGTCACAGAGGCAAACCCCCCTAGTTCTGCAGCTCTTCTCTGGTCTCGTATTATTCCATGGCCTCCGCTTACTCTGCAGGGGGCACATTGTGTTCTGATCACTGAATGAAGTTTGAGGCATTGACCCCCTATGGCCTTTAAATGTTCCCCTGTCCAACCCTATTCCATGCCATCTTGTCTCTCACTAGGTGGCCATTTTGCATCACATGGAGGAGAAGCAGCTGAAGCCCCCAGCGTCATTGTCATTTACAATATTGCTTATTTCATTCTGCTATTCATCGCAAGGCAATTCACATTTAAGGGTCCACCTGTGGACCTTGAATAGGATTAGCTTCTCGCTGTATACTGCTAATTTTTCTAACCTTACCTACAGTTAAAGTCAAAGTTTTGCTACAAATGTTATCATTGGGCCAAATTGCACACACACTTGCTCACTCTAAAAATTGCCTGTGCGTGGAGATGTGCATTATTTCCGCTGCACTGTCCTTATTGCTCCATTCCCTGGATGTGATATGTGTTTTGCTGAACATCCAATATAAAGCTACAGGTTAAAGAATAAGTACTAAAAATGAAACAATGCTTTTACTCAGATAGCATTCCATGTGTGTGCTTTTGGAAAAATAGGAGCTCGTATAGGCATAGCATACTCCTAGATCAGCAGCATTTACCATCCATGCTATACACTCATACACACACACACACACACACACACACACACACACACACACACACAGACACACAACAAAGATACACGTATACAAAGATTCATATATTACAACACTTCAGGGACGGACTTACCCGAAGTTACACACAATCCTTTCGGAACCCAAAAGGGGCCATGTGTTCATGTCAAGCCCATTTTGGGTCAGGTCTATCTTTCCCAGCCCTGTTTACATTGGGTCTACTGTGCTCAGGTCCCCCTCTGATTGGGTCACTTTAAAACATATCAACCCTTACATTTACTTCCACGGATCTTTGTGCAATATTCTGAATGTTCAGGTTGTGCAACAGGAGAAAAAAATGAAAAAAGGAATTAAATAGACACAATGCTCACTGTCACTCATTTTTGTATGAGTAGACTATGTAGAAGGATTGTGTCTGTTTTCCATGTGGAGGTCAAGACATTATTAAATCATGATGAAACAATCACTACAAATCAAGAGCAAAGGAAGTACAGACTAGATATTAATGACTTCACATTAAAATGACATTGTCTTTCCTCAGTGCACCTCTAATTACTGAATAATGCACAATGTCTTAGAATGGATCATGCATGAAAGCTTGTGGATTAAAAGAATACAAGACTATATTTGTCAAATATCAACACATGGATGTAGTTCGAACAGACAACCAAAGGAAGAAGAATGAACCAAAAAAGAGAGGATGCAGTGATGTCGGGATGGGTGAAGAGATGAAAAAATAGGTGAGATGAGCTGAGGAGATAGCATCCACATCCACAGAGGGGAAGTGTGTGTGGTGCATGTGTGTGTGATTCTAAGACCACCTGCAAGGACAGACAGGGCCAGGGGTGGTGTGTTGGTGGAGGTGGTTGTGGTGTGGGCATGTAGGCACACAAACACAGACCCCTGTCATTGCAGAAGGTGCTGAAGCAGACTCTGCGCTGCTTAATAAGCAATGGCAACATCACTCCCAACAGGGACGTTGTGTTTCCAAAAGAAAAACACACTCCTAATTTGTGTGTGCTATGCCTGGACCCAGAGTGTATTACAAGCAGGGACACACAGATACCTGGAGCTGGGCTCACAACTATATATTGAGCCCAAACTGTACTTTAGTCAAGAATCACATTCTCTGTGAGGTCCTGCAGGTGTGATTGAAACTAAGTATTGTCTGAAACATTTGAATGTGTTTTCTTATATTCTGAATTATGTGGTTATGTTTAATTTCTGAATCCACTTGTTTCAAAATGGTAAAGATTTAACCCAGGAATATTCAAAACACTGTCTCATCAAGATTTTTGCAAAAAAAGATTCATTGTCTTTCTCATGACATTACACTGAGGACAAATTTCAGCTCATTTACTGTCACTATAATTCTCAAACCACCATTCGTGTGAGCCTGTTTACCGTTTTGGAATATTTATGAGATGATGTGGAATAACAAATCAGTTTTTCTTCACTGCAAGGACTCTCTAAAACCTTCCTGGATTGCTGCTTAATTTATTTTCAGTCATGATGACTTCCATTGTGTACCTTTAGCAAACAATATCTCAAAGTTATTTAAAAAGTGAAATATTATTTTAGACCAAAATGTCCTTTTGATTGGCCTTGATACACTAAAAACCCATAGTAGTACATCTTACAGTTGATAACTTACATTTTAAATTAAATTCAAAGCTTTTACAACAGAAATTAAACTAATAATAAGAAGGATTAAAACAGGCTTTATTTTGGGTTATTCTCATTAGAGAGATGCACAAAATTCAGATCTAGACACAACTCTCACATTGCAAATGTCAATATGGTCCGGAAATATGGATATGGTCTTTAAAGCAAAACGACAAGACTTGTTCTTGTACAGCAGTTGAACATCGTAACATACAGAAGTGTGAATGAATTCAACGTGTGTGTAAATGTGTCAATAACAATAGTGTCCAGGAGTAAGTCAGAGCATATGACATATGGTTTCTGAACACATATAAAAGGGATATCATTTTAGTTTGCAAAGAATCTGGATCTTTGTTTCATCTGATAAGTGCTAAAAATACTAAATTTTTGATGCTCTATGTAAAACTATTAAGTACTTATTAAAAACTAAAAACATAAACATCATCAACATAAATACTATAAACACCTGAACAGCATGAAATACCCTGCATTTTCAGCTTGATATTAAATAGAAAACAAATCAAATTTTTTGAAAATATATTTTGCATATATTTTACACTACTCCACTTTGCAGATACATTTCTAAAAATGTTTGATTTCCACTAGTGCTCACACGTTTAATTTATTGTGGATCTATATTTTTGTACATTTGAAAGATGGCATAACAGCTGATAAGCAACATAACCATTGATAAGCACATGGTTTTGAGTAAGCTATGCACTGAGCACACTGATACAAAGAAATCCATTTTCAAGTTCTCATTTCTTATTAAGATAAAAGTTTAGGTTTGATTTTTTCATTAATTAATTTTTTCTTTTAATGTATTTATTTTTACAAATGCTCAATAATTACGAGGGTAAATGTTGCTGTGGAACATTTTAGAAGCAGTGTTGCTGCTGCTTACAGGACAACAAAAATAAAACATACACATTTGTGTAAAGATACACACAGAGGAATCATTCTGGTTTGGGAGAATGTGGTGGGCACACTTTGTAGAGAGATTCAGAAGAAGTCTCCCTACAACACACACAGGCTACACAAACTCACAAGCACTGTAAACTACTACAAACCTAGTTAAACATCAAATGAAAATAGAAATATGAAGTGGAAGGAGGTGTGCTCTTGTGTTTATGGAAATATATTAATAGCACCTTATAAAAGCCTTGTAAGAGGTGTTGTATTTGGTTCATGCACTAATCCTTTTCTTTTTTACTTCTATTATTCAAATTCATATTCAGTGACCTAATTTTTAGGTCAAGTGCAGCTCAGGTCTGCTGCTGGTCAGCTTCGATCCAGTTCATTAACTGGGAGACATAGGAGAGAGAAAGTAATGGATCTGTATGAAGGTTTAAAGAGAAATGGACAGAAAGCAGAGACTGTCTCTCCCAGAAAAAAAAACACCTTGCTTATTTGTTCAAACAGCTGAAAACCAGCAGTTCTTGTGGAACAGTGAAACATGCTGTATATGTGGAGGTCCATGGAGATTGAGGACCAAACTAATTGTTTACCTTCACTGGAGGTCAGTAATCTTGTCCCAACTCATACCAACACTTAATGTTGGTTACTTTTCACCATGATAACAGTCTGACAGATTTACTTTCCTACAGTTAATCAGGCCTCACCCAAAGAGATGGCAGAGGAGAAAACATTCACATTGTACTGAAGTGATATATTGCCAGTACTTGTTGATGTGTCGGGTTAGCAAGATGACACAGGTGAGATGGAAAAACGGAAGGACAATCTCATGGCCAATGAGGTTGGAATAACCAAAGAACTTTCTAATCAAAGCTATATAAAAACTGATTAATGGGTAGTGATGATAGGACCAATATTGATCCCAACTCCGGCACAGCAGATGAAAGATCTTGTATTTAATATGAATAAAAAGGCACATCTCTTGCTGGAGGAAGACTGCTTCTTGCCTTTGAAACGTTTACAGGCAGGTTATTGATTTCCTGTTGTTCATTGCCTGTAGAATTTAGCATTTTAAGAAGATCACAACCCACAGCTGCAGCTTATGTTGCTTCTTCCCTGTTCTGTCTATGATATATAAGCTCCTTTAGAATGTGTAATTCATATCACAAATACGCAGTTTCACCTAAAAAAGAAAAGGACTGTGATGTCAGCAAACAGCTTGGCTCTGTAGTTTTTAACAACCATAATTCAAACAGGAGAGATTGCATTTGTTTGGGATAGTTTTTACACATTAAACATTTCACTTATACTAAATATGAAAACCTGGCATATCTTTAGTTTTTAAATAAACACAGAGTGGGGAAACATTTGACAGTTAGTGAAAGACAGACCCATTAATACACATGATGTCCGATAATACACATTGTTATTAGACAGTCCTTATTAATGATTCTAGTTACTCAACAGTCAATGAGGTATTGAAATGTCTGTAAAGATTCCCAGTCATCCAGGTAATGGTCATTTCTAAGAGTTAGAAGATGTTTCACCACTCATCCGAGAGGCTTCCTCAGTTCTAAATTACTGGTAGGGAGTCTGGGTATTTCAGACTTCACAGGGGTCTACTCTTAACTCGTCATTTAGAAGTTAGAAAACCTCTCAGTTGAGTGGTGAAACGTCTTCAAGAACCTCAAGTAAGTCCAGTTGACTTTCTGACTCCTCATATTACATATTACAATCTGCTGCCAAGAACAATCCAAAATATAAGCACTGTCTCTCACACACACTAGATATATGTTATAGGTAATTCAGACAAACCCCTTCTTGAGTAAGTGATCCTTCTCTTGGGCAAACAAGATTTTGGACAGAGGAATGGGAAAGTGAGAAGGAGGGATGTTGGAGTAGAATAAACGATGGAAGAGGGGAAAAAAAAGAAACAAGCAAAGAAAGTGTGAGGTGAAGACAGATAAATCAGGAGGGAAGGAAAGCAGCACAGATTGTAAGGAATGGAGCAGAATGAGAGCTGGGAGTAACCGTATAACCTACCATAATCCTCTCTTTCTCACTCACACCATCATACACAGTCACACACATACGGCCTGTTAGCCCTTTCACTTTAATAGCTAGATATATTCCACTGCAAATTGGTCAGGTTACACACACGCACGCACGCACGCACGCACGCACACACTCAGTTAGGGACGTGTTGGAAGCAAATACTGAGGGAAACCAATGGAGAAATTTGTGTGTCAGTCTGTATTAGTTGATATGTTTTAGGATATATTATATCTACAAGAAAATATGACTTGGCAAAAAATAATATTTATTGCACTCAAAACAAAGGTCATAAGAAGACAATAACAATAAGATAAGAAAATAATTAAATAACATTTACCCTATGCTGTACTACCCTTTTAGTAGTTTCCATATAAGACAAAATACATGGTTAAAAATGTAGTTTCATTTTGTCAGCAACTAGAAATATAACTTTAATTTACCACGGTTAAATCTACTAAGCAGAACTGGTTCTGAATAAAATATCGCAAAACCCCACATGGAAGGACGCTTTTCTAGAGTGTGACAAATCGTATATTTGTTTTGAATTTATTACTTTGTGGTGTGAAGTTCTAACAAAGAAAAGTCAATTCATATTTACATTCATATTTCCCCCGAGTAACCACTAACTATGATAAAGAAAAAAATGAAAGAGACACTCTCTGGGGCAGTGTGTGTTATTGCCACAATAGTTAAAGGTTTGGTTCACACAAATTACAAGTCAACATATTTTCTCTCTTTTCCCTCGTGGAAAGTTTTGTGTGCTGAGGTTTTGGAGATATTGGCTCTGACATATCTGCCTCCATTTCAACGTGATAGAGGAGACTGGAAACGGAGAAATAGATTTGAAAAAGTCAGAAGGAACTTGTCTTGTCTACCTATGTTTTGGGTACTGTTCCCATCAAAGACATAGTCTTGAGACATACTGTTTTTTAATTTGAAATGGAATTTTTAAATGAAAAGTAAAACACAAAATGAAAAAATTCCAGTCTCTGTGTCATCAGTTCATTCAAGTATTTCTTTCAATCCAGAAAACAATAACAAAAAACCCTGAAAAAATTGTCAGAAATGTTTTTTCAGGGTTTTTTGGAAAATCTGTGTTTTTCTTATTTTCACCGTGACATGGGTAATCTATTAAAGGAGACAGCTAAAACCTATTATTTTGTTTTGCACTATGTTTCTGCTTTGACCCAGCAATCCAACTGGCAGCACACACTCACCTCCAGGAAGAATGCAAAAATTTGCAAAAGATGTAAATCAGCTTTTGGTATAATGTGGTGTGGGGCATCAAATGGTGGCATTTATGTTCAACAGATAAATACAAACAAATTTATTAAATTATTATCATCATCAGTAGTAGTAGTAGTAGTATTGACTATGAGGTCTATGGCACAGACGCTGCACTTTTGCTCCAAGGATTTACAGTAGAAACCATGATGTGTGAGCTATATTGTGTGCATACTTTGTCACTTTGGGTTAAGGGTATAGTTGACAGACCTCTGAAAGAACCAGTCCTGCAACAGTCGAGTAGATTCTTATATTGCATTTTTGAATAGCAACAGCAGCAGTGTCTGCATCAGATATCAAATATTAAATCATAAATTAGTGACTCCAGAGAACATGGGTTTTTCTTCAACTAAAAACAGAATCTGAAGATCTCTCTATCCATCTGGATATGTGATGATCAATACACATCAAAACATAAAATCAACCTGTGGGTGCAGCAGAGTGGATTGGCGTCACCCTCTGCTTCTTGCCTCTGGCAGCATTGGCAGTCAGTTTGGAGCTAGCAGCTGCAACAGTTGGCTGAATATTGGTGAGGTGTGAAAGCTTTATGGACTGCATGGAAAGGTAGCTTCATGGATTTCCTATATACAGCACAGAAGAAAACTATCCAGAGGATTACAAGTTGTGGTTATGTCCCAAGTGTCTCGGAGCAATAGATGAGCAACATAAGAGTCTGAAACCCAGCCGACAGCTAGGGTTACTTTTAAAGTTACAAGGAATTCTTCAGTTTCATCCTGATGGCTATGTGTACTGTAAAGTTCAACTTCATTGTCAAGGGCATACAGGTGTATAGGCATTGCCAAAATGTCATAGTCTTTTACTTAGTATGTAGAAAAAACATGGACACCATAGATTTCTGATGGGATGATTTGGTGCCTGGATTACATTTACAATCTATGATAGGGTATCATTAAAGTGTGAACTGTATGAAATCGACACCGGTGGTCTCCTTAAAATGCACATGCAGTTTACATAAGTGATTAGCCTTTACCACTGAGCTGTGTATGTACACTCACTACTCAAGGGAAAGAGAAATTACTGAGTACACCAGGTCCAGATATAAAAAGCAAAGTAGTTAGTTTTATATATTTATTTATTACCTTGCAACCATACAGTGTTGTTGTTCCATTTTATTTTCTCACATGTACTGCAAACTCCTTTACCAGCAGTGTGTATCTAACTGCTCTTGGGGAATAACCTTTAATTGTAAAAATCAGTCAGCTTAAAGTTCAGTTTTACTTTTAAATGTTAATTCAACATTGTTAATATTGCTTAAAAACCTACGTTAAAACTGCTCTCAAGAAAGTGAATGGTTCATCAAAGTAGATCAAGATTACCATAAACCATAGACATTCATAGATATGTATTTTCTAGTATTTTAGTCTCAGTGATTAATCTGTTATTTGCTAAGAGTGAAGCATGCTGTTACTCTGCCCCCACTCCTTCAGGCTTCATTTTGTGCTTTTCATGGATAAACATTTGTAGCTGCGTGGTTGCATCAAGTCATTGAAGACAATAGATCTGGGTACAATGCAACATCCTCAACATCGAACATCCATGTCCCTCTGGTATGGTTAAATAATTTCACTTCTTTTTAAACATTAAGACACAAATTGTTGTTATTATGGTTTTAAAAACACATTCTGAGAATCATGTGGCTATGTTGTTTTTTGAGTGTTTTCTAATTTGAGTAGTTATAGGTCAAAGTCTTAGATCATAACTCTTGTGGTCCCTGACCTGTAATATCACTCTGTTCAATATGGAACTGATATTCATTGACACTGTCAGTACTGAGGTTAAAACGTCTTGTTAAATGTCTTGTTGGCAAATGGAAATGCATATGCTGATAATGTGATGGCAATCTATTCAGAGACTTTTGTGAGTAAAACTATAAATTGTGGCCGTCACGTAGTGATAGAGGAAAGGTCAGGTCATGTTTGACATTAAACCATTAATTTCAGTCACTTTGTTTTCAGATATTTGTGTTAATAAAAGTAAAAACATAATAGTAAAAATAATACTGACTGACATGCAGTGTTATTTTAAAGCCACCATTAACCGTGGATATTCAAAACCCTCTAAAAGACTGGGTAGTGATCAAATGTTATAGCATCCTTGCTTATTCTGTACTTAATTGTTGACAATGAGGATGGACTTGGCAACATCAGCATCCTTAAAGTGGAACACTGAATGGAGAAATAGCTTAACTTATAAAATACTTTCAGCACATTAAAATTTTGTCCTCTTGTTAATCCAGCCTACTTTTATTGCATGACTCTAGTATTTATCATTTGTTTTGTTTAAATACCAAGCCAAACATAAACAGCCATAAATCTTCCATGAAGAACACAGCATAAATGTCCCAGGGGACTCAATGTTTCAGGTCCCCATAGAGGAGCCGTTCACAGTGCCTGACTGTAAATCGCAAATTCCCCTGGAACTCCTTGTCCCATTTTAACAATGGTGCTTGGGTCTTGCTTTCATTTCAAGACAGAGGGAGTTTTTTTGCTGTCTTTTTTTTAAATAAGTTAGACACACAAAGCGCCTACACCACCACATATAAGCATACAAGAACATCTTTTCATTTAGACACATAAACAAATATAAAACTTGCAAGCACAAAGGCGTACACATCCACACTCACGTACTGTCAGAGACCTTACAGGCAGTTTGAAGGTTTTTAGCCATGCCACTGTTAAAAATGATTAGGCACTTGTCAAGGGTACAGTGATTGCCAGTAGAGGGTTTTCCAGTGGTTAAGGGGTGCTTAAGGTCACAACACTTTTAGCCTCTAATGCAGTCTGAAGAGGTCATCCAACAAAATGGTACCTGTTATCCCACCCACACTAAACTATTCAGCACAAGGAAAAGACTTTGCCCTTTGTTTTGACTTTCTTTTGAGTGTAGAATCTAAATAGTACAATACATACCACAGATAAGTCACAAATTATGCAAATTTAAAAACACACCACTTCAAGGTAATGATTTTCAAGGTAATCATTTCTGCCATCACTCCGTTACCAACATGTCACAACTGTTCTAGTCAACTAAACGGGGAAGTGAATTTAATGTTCAAAACAGATCCAATGCTTCAGAGAAGACACATTTCAAATCTATCTATCACATTTCACATAGATAGATAGATAGATAGATAGACAGACAGACAGATAGATAGATAGATAGATAGATAGATAGATAGATAGATAGATAGATAGATAGATAGATCGATCTGATGCAATCATCAGGATAGTTTCCTAAAAAAAACATTAAATGCATGCACTGAAACTGCACATACACCTATATACAAAAACCTCCATAAATACATAGATGTGTGCCTTCACTCCAAGAGAGGACAGGACACAAATACACACCATCTGACTCATGGATAAGCATGCACCTGCACATGCTTAACCAGTTAATATATGCAGCTTCAGGAACACAAATAACACATGCACATGCATAGCCAATCTTGAGGATATGAAGGGCTTTAACGCTTACACACAGTGTTGTTATGGTCTCTCTTACAATCTCTGTCATGCAGCAGTGACTCACAATAAATGAACTTAACCTTAAACACGAGTCAAAAAAGTCAAGACTGACATAAGGGGTCAGCACTGTTCAAAATGAGTATTAAAAATCTGTTGAAATTTCCATTGAATATTCATGGACACTGGAGACTACATCTGCATGTTTGCAGTTACTTATAACTCGTGTAAAAACCACCACCAACAACCAAAACATTACTGTGCTATATGAGACCCCCTAAATTTAAAAAATAACAACACACTGATAATGAAATAAAACAAAAGCTGACTACAAAAAGAAAAGAAAAAAGATAAAACACACAGGGACACACAGGAGGTGAAGTACAGCGATCTGACAGTTCAAAATTCATATAAATGCATGTGCAGGTTAATGCTACTGCAAAAGGATGCATGTGTTATTACTTCATGTTGACTTCAGTTTTGAACTGCCGCCTGATTCAAACCACACACCAGAAAATTAAAGAAGCACGCATGTAAACAAAAAGAAACCCACTTCACAGAAAGAGAGAGAGGCAGAGAAGTGGTAGAGTTTCTGCAGCCAGAGAAACCAGATCTGCATGTATCTAAACACACCTGCCTGTGATGGTTTTCACTGAGCTCTCTCTCTCTCTCTTTCTTTCTGTGTGTGTGTTTCTGTAATATGCCTAGTCCTGCTTGTGGTTCATTGGTCCACTAAAGTCTGAAACACAGAGACATGAAAACACCAACCCACCCACGCACTAAGTATGGTACAGATTAGCAGAGAACTGACTTTCTAAACACTCTCATGTAAACACAGCAAATTCTCTCTCTCTCTCTATCTCTCTCTCTCTCTCTCTCATAAACACACACACAGACACACACAGACGTTTACACACAATTTTAGAAAGACGTTCCCTTTAAAGGTTTAACAAAGAGTTAAGAACAGAACATTTGTGCATTACTATATAATGTAAAACAGAGTCATGGTGTGTAAACATATCATTTTAACTTAGAAATAACAAAGAAGGGATAATGGAAGCCATTACACCCCACCTCCTGCACATAGATACTGAAAGTCAAAGGGGTCCAAAAGATCATTCTTCTTGCTTCCATTGCTGGCTAGTACAAAATAAGTTGTATTACCGACATTTACAGTAAAAGGAAGATTTTCTGAAGTGGAGTTGTATGAAGTACTCATCCACCATCAGTGTTTTACCTACAGTAGATGGGAGTCAGTGTGCCCCCTGTTTGGAGAATCAGGGCAAATGTAATGCTGTGATGGGGAGCAAGAATGTATTTCAGCCTCCTAAAAAAACTGATATCAGCTTACGTGTACACTATACTTAGAATATTGTCACTGCTTTACCTTGCCGACAGACAGCCCTTTCCTTTGACACAACATTTTCTCAGCTAGCTCCTGCTGGCTAGAGCAACCACAGAGAACAATGCTTTTGATCTTGTGTTGTGTGTTTTTCTCTGAGCGACATCTTCAGAATCTAAATGCAGCTGAGGTAGCTCATTAACTCAAATATTACTTTGGTACGAGTACTGATGAGCCAGCTGAGCAGGTAGCCTTGTTAAGCCAAATAAACACAGGGTAGGGTGACCAGAAATCCCTGTTTACTCATTTTGCATACATAGGTCTTACAGAGACATTAGTAATACATTGAGACTGTAACATAACCAGTGAAAAACTCCACAGTGTGCTTTTAAATAATAGCATCAAAATATGTTTTACGTACCAAAAGTAAAAAGTACTCAAAATGCAGAATGGAATAATATATTATTATAATTACATTATTGGTTGGTAATTATTGGTGCATTTTAATATTGCAGCAGGTAAAGGTGGAACTAATAAACTCTTCCTTTAATCTACAGAATCATTGATTTGTTGTATTACTGATTTGAATACACAAAGTAAGTATTTGGCTCTCAAATGAAGCTGAGTAGGTCAGAAAAGCAGACAAAGGAAATTCTCAAGTACAAGTACCTCAAATTGTACTTAAAGTTTCAAGGTAACTTTCTTCCGCTGACCCCCACAGCCCCTCCCTCACCCACACAGGTACAACATGAATGCGCGCCACCGACAGGCCGGCAGGTGAAAACACACACAGAGGACACACAGGTAAGAAAATATGAATTACACTCTGTTACAGAGATATAACAGGCTTTACAGTGACTTCAGTCTGACTGTACTTAAGCGAGACGTTTGGTGCTCAGTTTGTTCATCAGTCGAACTTTGTGATGACGTGACGTGTTTCTGCAATCAGCTTGTTTCCATGCTAACACTGTTAGCACTGTTAGTTTTAGCTTGTTTCTTCAGTAACCCAGGCAAAGAGCCAGTAAATTAACAGCTTATTTACGTGTG
>JBAJHX010000051.1:789242-802275 GCA_037176925.1 Amniataba percoides
CCCCCCCCCCCCCCCCCCCCCCCCCCCCCCCCCCCCCCCCCCCCCCCCCCCCCCCCCCCCCCCCCCCCCCCCACCGCACCTGTCCTGCACTGTGTACAAACTATGTCAGTTTGTAATGTGTCCTTTCAGGAAGCTTTCTATTGCTCCTCTGTAAAAGTTGAAGAAACCTGAAGTTGGAACAGGAATTTCCCTTCCTAATTTTCATCAATCAGCACAAAAATACACACACATAACTGCTTCTGTTTCATGTATTGTATTTTTAGGAAGTTGTAATTCACAGGTAAAATATTATGGCTCAGATATGAAGTTCACAAATACTCCTTTTAGCATAAAGTGATGTAGCTGGTGTTACTTAAGTGGCTAATTAACCAAACATCAGGTCAAGCTGCAGAGCTAGATCGTGGAAAATGAGCCAATTAAGTTAAGCATAGGAACCTTCAGACACAAGAAAAATACAGACTTAGCTCTCCTGTGTTTGCTCTGCAATACAGAAATCTCTGGTGTGGGTGTGCGAGTTGCTTACTTTGTTTCACTCACTAAAATTCAGCAACCCTTGCTGATATATACATGGTTTGTTATGCTTCTGACATATAGAGCCTTGAAGAATATCTCTTGGTTCTCTGTCCTTAGGTGCCCTTTTTGATTTTGCTTTTGAACTCTTGCTGCATGCTTGTACAGTGGCCTAGTCATCACTAGAGATGGAGAGAATGTACACAGAATGAGAGTTCATGCAGCCAAGAAGTTGAGAGGAAAGAACCCCTGCTAAAGTTTTTTTTTGTGCAAGATGATCTGTGAAGACCATGGCTCAAAGGTCAAATCAGCCATTGAAGTTTCTTTGTTTTTTTCTTTGTTTTTCAAAACCAAGATATAAACATTTTGCAGTTTCTATAAAGGTATACTTTTGCTGCTATGCTTTTGCCACATATCACTTCCAAAGGTGTACAGAAAAAGTAAATATAAAGGCCTCCAATATCGTCAGTGTGGAATGAAAGGCAAAGAAACTTCTTAATAGTGTGCATTAGATCAGTGCATCAGGATGATTCTGGACTTGCCTTTTTTTCCTCTCCAACTGACCTATTCTCTTCTGTTCTTGTTCATTCACAGATCATGAACTCAGTCCTAACATACTAGAAACTCATTTCTTATCTCCACATGCTGTCTGCTTTGCCTCACCACTCCAACAACCTCAGTGACTGACAATGAGAGACTGGGTTTGTACTGGGACAAACTTTCTGATTTAGCAGTGTGTCCCTGGTAAGAATGTACATCATATTTAGACATGACTGATGATTGAATCTCACTACCGTTCCAGGGGACAATTGTTCAGTAATTATCAGAACACTCAAAATGATCTGGCTCCAGCTAAAACATGTCTGCAAGACCAGATGTGACCAGTGGTTTTGGACAAAATCCTGTCCTCTCTCCAGCAGAAGCAGTGGGACATTCTTACCACAACAGAGAGTCTCAGGCAAAACACTTGTGCTTTTACATTGTAAAAAATACAATAGAGGAGCCACTGATGTATCTGTTTAGAGCATAATCAGAAAATTCCGTGTTCATCTGCATTCTGTCATAGTGCTACACATTGCACTGGTCATTTTCCACACAACAGTAAGTCACAGTAAAGCCTGTTGCCTTGCTGAGGTATGCAATATGTCTCCTGAGGTTCCTCAACTTTTCTGGCTTGTTCCTCCCTTGCAGAAATGAAACAGGATGTGCTGACAAAGAAATGCCAAAATTTACCAATAAGTTGTCTTGGTAGGTGCATTTTTGAGATTCTGTGAGCACTGACTGTGGTGACAAACATACATTTTGTTTTCCTGTGGCATGCCTCACAATAAATTCCACACTGTTTTCACCAGTCACATTTCATTGATGGAAAGCTGTTTTCATAAAGAAAACAGTCTTCCTAAAGAGACTTCCAAATTCATCCCTTGTATGTAGCATGAAAGGGACCACGATTCAGTATTATTCTTAAAGCTTGTATAACCATGTGTTTTAAAATGTCAGTTGAATAGATCCTTGAATCTCCTATGCCTAGGTTCCTGTTGAGTTTCTAAAAAATCTCAAGAGGTGTGCTGTATCTAACTGTTAATAAAAATAACATTATAGGACACAAACAAATGACAACTAGTATGTAGTTCATCGTAGTCTGCTTTCTTAAGGGTTTTGCTGTCATGCATGTCATTGCAAATCTAGAATTGTTGGTATGTTTTTGTGTGTGTATGCAAATACATTTTGTAAGTTTGTGCATATGCAATAAAATTGTTTCGAATCCTGATCTTTGATTGCTGTTTGGCTCTTCCCAAACAACTTCATTTTCTGAGTGGTTTCTTCAGTCTGTTGCTGAATCTCAAGAACAGTTGTACCTATAATTTTTTCCTTTTTATCATAATTTGTAACTTCGGGGTGGCTAACTATGAATAAGATGTAATTAGATGTAAAATGCTACCACACACACTATATGTGCCCTATGTCTTTTAATTGTTAAGCTTCTTAGTCATTTCTTGCTCTTGCTTTCTAGCTCTGCTTTTAGGTTTCAAAAATGTTTGTTCAGTTAGCTAAAGCAGGGGTTCCCATCCCCTGGACCGGTCCGTGGATCAATTGGTACCAGGCCTTTTATTTATTTATCTTTTATTTTGAAAAATCTTTTACTTTGAAAAACAACCGGATCCTCTCGGTGGCATGTTTTATCTACATCCGCTACCTTCTTAAAGGGGCAGCGCCGGCCAGTAATACTTAGTACATTACTGCTATATAGAGATCCCCGCGTCTTTGGAAAGCTTCTTTGCACAGGGTAAAAGAGCCAGTGTGGAAACAAGGGAAGAGCTTACGACTTCAAAGAAAAAGAAAGCTGCATTTAACAGACAATACCAAGAGTCCTTCTTGAAATATGGATTTATTGCAATAGGTTATTCCTACGCACTGAGCCCGCTCTGCATAATCTGCGGCAACCGGCTCTCTAATGAGGCAATGAAGCCTCTGCTTCGCCACTTGGAGACCAAGCATTCTGCATTAAAAGACAAGCCTTTGGAGTATTTTGAAAGAAACGTGAACAAGAAGGACAGCAGCAAGTACTGAGGGCCACCACATCAACAAATTTGAGTGCACTGAGAGCATCATACTTGGTGGTTAACCGTATTGCTAAGGCTAAGAAGCCATTCACTATTGGTGAAAAATTGATCCTTCCCGCCACTAAAGACATTTGTCATGAAATTCTAGGAGAGGCTACTGTTGAAAAGACAGCACAGGTGCCTCTTTCGGCTAGCACTGTTACTCGGCGCACTGACGAACACTGAGACACAATTGTTGGACAGGATTAATACATCACCGTGGTAAGCACTCCAGATTGACGAGTCGACAGATATTGACAACAAAGCAATACTTGTTTATGTGCGATATGTTTATTAGGAAGATGTGCACGAGGATATGTTATGTGCACTATCGTTGCCAACCAGGACCACAACCGCAGAACTGTTCAAGTCACTCGATGACTACATGTAAGGAAAACTGAAATGGTCATTTTGTGTCGGCATACAGATGGAGCTGCTGCCATGACCGGACAGCTGTCTGGTTTAACTTCTCAGATTAAGGACGTTGCATCTGAATGTGAGTCTATGAATTGTGTCATTCACAGGGAAATGCTGGCTAGCAGAAAAATGCCACTAGAACTTAAAAGCCTATTGGATGATGTAGTTAAAGTTATTAACCACATCACAGCACATGCCTTCAACTTGTGCCTGTTCAAGCTGCTTTGTGAGGAGATTGACACGGAGCACAGACACCTTCTCTTATACACAGAAATAAGATGGTTATCCCGAGGAAGATCGCTGCTTCCCAACCATAAAAGACCCACGAACCACCAAGGAATGGATCACTTCCAGCACCGCGCAGATTGGAGCCTGCAGCCTGCAACAGCAGCTCCTGCTCACGTTGAGCTTTTCTTTACTTTTTACTATTTTCTGTTCTTCCTACTAAGATTAGAGATTTAAAACACACAAAACACAAACGGTTTTTGTGTGTTTTAAATCTATTTTCATCATGCACACAAGACACGTAGAGTTTGCTCTGGTTGCTCTACTTGTTTTTGCAC
The DNA here is from genome assembly GCA_037176925.1 of Amniataba percoides. NCBI lineage: Eukaryota > Metazoa > Chordata > Actinopteri > Centrarchiformes > Terapontidae > Amniataba > Amniataba percoides. The sequence continues at coordinate 793,336 of JBAJHX010000051.1, forward strand.
TTTTGTTACCGTGTCTGGAGACCTGTCATGGGGCCGCGACTTGCTTGTTTACAGCAGGGACCAGCTTTTCGCCCTGCGGAGCTCCGCAGTGCTTCCCGAGGTGAAGACGAGGAAATGGGGACACCGTGCTGGGGTTGAGCGCCGCGCCAGAAGGAGACGTTGCCGGCCCGTCCTGCCCTCCATCATCATAGGGAATGTAAGATCTCTCCCCAACAAAATGGACAAGCTGGTAGTGCTGACCCGGCATCAGCAGGAGTACCGGGAGTGCAGCCTCCTGCTGTTCACGGAGACCTGGCTAACTGCACTAGCTCCGGACACGGCTGCTGAACTGGAGGGATTCACTCTTCTACGGGCGGACAGAAGCAAGCAGAGTGGTAAGAGGAAAGGAGGAGGGCTGGCAGTGTTTGTTAATGATAGATGGTGTAACTCTGGGCATACCACTGTCAAGGAGCAGCACTGCAGTTAGGACATTGAACTGTTGGCCATCAGCATGAGGCCTCACAAACTGCCGAGGGAGTTCACACACACCCTGGCAGTGATTGTGTACATCTCCCCCTCTGCTAATGCCGATACAGCCTGCAATTTCCTGCTCTCAGCCGTGAGCAGACAGGCTGCAGACACAGCACCCTGACGACCTCCTCCTCATCTCTGGAGAATTCAGTCATGCTTCTCCATCCTTCTCTCTGCCCAAATTCACACAGTACATCACATGCCACACCAGAGACAATAAAACACCGGACTTTTATGCCAACACCAAGGAGGCATACCACTCCCTGGGCCGTGCTGACCACAACCTCGTGCACCTCCAGCCTGTGTATAAACCTCCGCACAGGCAGCCTGCTGTCACCCGCAGAGTGAAGAAATGGTCTGAAGAAGCTGAGGAGGCCCTGAAAGACTGTTTCAACACAACACTTTCAGCGACGCCCATGGGGAGGACATCGATAATCCCACAGACGGCATCACAGACTACAGAAACTTCTGTGTGGAGAACACCATACCCACCAGGACTGTACAGAGCTTCTCCAACAGCAAGCCCTGGATCACCCCAGACATAAAGGTTCTCCTGAAGGAGAAGAAGAGGGCTTTTGTGTCTGGAGACAAAGAGGAGCTGAAGTCTGTACAGGGAGAGCTGAGGAGGAAGATCAGGAGGGAGAAAGACTGCTTCAGGAGAAAGATGGAGCACCAACTGCAGCAGAACAAGATCTGTGGGGTCTGGAAGGGACTGAGAACCATCTTGGGTTTCAAGGTGCAGAAGTCCCAGCCTGTGGGAGACCAGGGGTGGGCAAATGAACTGAACTTGTTCTTCAACAGATTTGATCAGGCACCCACCCCTCCCCCAGCCCAGTCTCCTCTGCTGCAATCCCCATCACTGACTGTGCACCCTGTTCACTGCTCCTCTTGTCCCCCCTCCCCCTCTCTCATGACCTTCAGCTCACACTTGCCTAACACTTCACACTCTGTCCTGTGCCCCTCCCCCCATCAACACCTCCCTGCTCCAGCCTGTCCCTCACAATGCACCAGGTGAGGAAGGCCCTGAAGAAGAACAGGGCCAGGAAAGTGATGGGTCAGGATGGCATCAGCTCCAGGCTCCTGAAGTCCTGCGCAGACCAGCTGTGTGGGATTTTCAGTCACACATTCAACCTGAGCCTGAAGCTGGGGAGAGTGCCACAACTATGGAAGACGTCCTGCATTGTTCCAGTGCCTAAAACACCGCACCCCAAGGAGCTCAACAGCTATAGGCCGGTAGCTGTGACGTCTCATCTGATGAAGATGCTGAAGAGACTGGTCCTCATAAATCTGCGCCCGCTGGTGAGCTCCTTCATGGACCTGCTGCAGTTCGCCTACCAGTCTGACATCAGGGTGGATGATCATCTACCTCCTTCACGCCTCCCTCACTCACCTGGAGAAGGCTGGAAGCACTGTGAGGATTGTGTTCTTTGATTTCTCCAGTGCCTTCAACACCATCCAGCCCAGGTTGCTGGGGGTCAAGCTGCAGTTAGCTGGGGTGGATCACGACCTCACTACATGGATTTTGGACTACCTCACACAAAGACCACAGTTTGTGAGGGTGAAGGGCTGTGAGTCAGACCGGCTTCTCTGCCGCACTTGTGCTCCACGGGTAACAGTTCTGGCTCCTTTCCTGTTCACCCTCTACACCACGGACTTTTCACACAGAACCTCATCCTGTCACCTCCAGAAGTTCTCTGATGACTCTGCTGTTGTTGGCCTCATCACAGATGGGGACGATACGGAGTACAGAAGACTTATTCAGGACTTTGTGAACTGGAGCCTGTGGAACAACCTCCAGATCAACACCAGCAAAACCAAGGAACAAAACTACGGAACAGACTGGACATAAGCAACACACTTCGGGTGTCATTGTCTCCCATTACCCCTCGGTGGGATTCTCTCGTTGCAGAGAAACAAGCTCATGGCTCCCACTGATGTAACGTTATGGTGAGTTGTATTTGTCATTCACTTTATATTTGTTCTTGTGGTGCATCTTATGTTGAAGGCATGTTTAACCTTTACTGTTACGACCAGAGAGTGTGGGGCTTGGAGGCCGTTACTCATGTTATGATGTTGGCGCGATCTCTGCTAACTGCTAATAAAGTTGCATGCGAGCACACAGTGGATTCACGTTTATTATTGTTACAATATAAACAAGACCACATAAAAATCTGTATCTTTGGGATTCTAATATCCCAAGTTTGACAAACTCTTTTGGGGTCTCTGTCATAAGCATCTATAAGTTGCTAATAAACTCTATCCAAATGCAAACTTAAGAAGGAAGCCAAGAATGACATAGTTGTTTTTGCACTAAATATAAGTGGAAAATAGATGTCTTCTCAAATGAGCTTGAAAATCATATTGCCCACTGCCTCCCACTTTACTGATATGTGTGACACACACACGCACACACACACACACACACACACACACACTCTTATTTTGAAACTTCTATGCTTTCTATTGGAGTCAGATGGGCAAGGTCACAGGTCAGACTGTCCATCTTTTGCTATTATACATGAAAATGTGCTCTAGAGCATCTCTCCTTTAATCTGGTGCATCCATTGCCGTTGAGCCCTGGAGAAGCTTTGTTCGTGAATTTCTATATTTGTACAGTGTATCGCTGTGGATATTGATTTCTTATTTCATACTTTTTAGCCAATGCTAAATGGCTTTGTAAGACAGCTAACATGGACAAACAGTAAAGCCTCAACTAACTTCCACGTCTGAGTCATCCTTTCACCTTAAAACTCCAAACCAAGTGTTTAGCTACCTGTTACTCAGTGCAGAGTCATGCACGTACAGTGGACAGAATACATACACACACACACACACACACACACACGCATCTACAGGGAAGTAAATGACCACAGAGGGCTGGCCCTACAAACACAAAAAAATCTTCCAGTGAGTAACTAAATCAATGAATGAATGATGAAGTTACACAGGTGGTCAGTCGAGTATCTCCTAATTTCCTTTGCTATTTCAAAATGTCTTGGGAATTTTATGACTAGAGACACTGTCCTTCAAAGCTTTTGCTACTATTTCAGGTGCATAGTGCTAATCTAAGTATTATGAAGAGACAGAGAGGGAGCAGCCAGGTTGATGCTCCTAAAGTCCTGACAGACACCGAGCCTGTTATGAGCATGTTTTATCAATTCTTTCTTGCAGTGTTGTCAGAGATTGGGATAGTTTTCGTTTCTTCCACCACCTGTGCGCCATGCGGCCCCTCTGCAATTTTCAGGCAGTCTGGTTGGGTTAGCTGCTCTCCAATACGGTGTGGCTGATTAGCCTTGGCAATTATTAGTGAACATCGAGATGATTCTTCATTGCTCTGTGTGAATCACTTCCTGCTCTTTCAGATGCTTTTCTGATGTTTGTGGAACTTTCTGATAGCGCTGCTTTTCCCTCTAAAAATTGCCTGACCTTTACCAAAAGCCTCCTGTGGTTTTGTTTCCCGGTGTCGTTTCACTTTGCTTGGCTTCCTGCTGTTTTTAGCTAGCTTCTCGCCACGAATGACATATTGTGGCCAAGACTTGTCAGGTCCTTCAATAAAACCAAAGTTGAGGTAAGTTTCAAAATATTACTTTCTTTTTTAATACTGCTGATTCATTAACACTTTTACTAACATGACAAAACTGATTGAGAATGCAGGTCACATGGGTTGAGAGGTTATAGAGATGTGGCTGACTAAGCAGACAAACATTTTTTAATGTTGACAAAAATCTTTTTAAATAGTTTTGTTTTACATTATGACTTTTGTGTAAATAATCTAGTAAATCTGTTATTATTCTAGTTCCTGTGCAAATCTGATTCTGACAACCTCAAAGCAGACAAAGCAATGCATCCTGTCATCTTTGACACCAACTTGGGGGTTGCACAGACTGCAGGTTGGGAGCCAGTGCAGTAAAGCACAGTAGTGTCCTGCACAGTGGCCATTTAGCTCTCAATCAAATATGACCTGATCTTGATCTTGACTACATCTGTCACATTGTGGGGGAAACAGCAATGTTCCTCCTGTCATACAACACTGTGGGGACACTGGGTAAAAATAAATTATTTTAAATATCATTATTTAGGGGCCAAAACTATTGTAAATAATACCCACTGTGTCAAATCTATAGTAAAATAGGTACCACTGACAGAAAGAAAAACAACATTAATATAACAGTGTATGTTTATGGTATGAGTAAAGTATGAGTAAAGTTTGTCAGAACTGCAACTTTGCAACTGCATGCTGATATTTTGCCATATGATCCTGTCTGGTCTCTACAGCCCAAGTAAAGTAGTAACTTTTACATTCAGCTTTCAGTTCAAATAATAGTCAACAGTGGTTAGCTTTGCAAAGTTCAACTTTAAGCCAGTGCAACACACTACATACACAATAATGGACAAGACATCAATTATATGGCCTCTTCAAAAACCAAGTCCATCATGATCATATATGTGTTTATGATACTGAGTAGCCAAATGTGCTGTAACCCTAAACCTAACCATTCATTCTTGACAGTCTTTCTGTAAGTTTATTTTAGAGATGAGATCAGAGTAGGTGGATAGCAGAAACTGGTAGAATGCTAGCTCAATGCTAGACATAACAGCAGAGTGTTAACCTCATTCATAAAACAGATTACTGTCAATGGGCACTTTTACGAGGCAACCTAACCTCAGCTGACCCTGACAACTGGATTGTAAATCACAAAGTCTGAAGATATTTTCTTTACTTATCTTGATAAAAATACTTATTCTGTCCCTAAGTCCCTAAACACTTGCAATTTATTGGCATGACTGTCATCTTAAAAATATTTGGAGTGAGAGAAGATGTGAAAGCATATATGGTAAAAAATACAAACAGAGGCGTGACAGAGAGACTACTACAGAAAAAAAGAAATATAAATTTGGGGTGGTGAGTAGACATAGGATTTCCTCATCTTTGCTTAGCAAACAGGAGAGAGAAAGATTACAGAATGAGAAAAATACAGTCAGAAAGGAATACTGCCATCCTGCCTTTGCTCAGCAAACACAGAACAGTAGCTCAGGGGTTTTAGGAAGAGAGGGATAGAGAGACAGAGAAAGCGAGAGATGAATTGAGGAGAGCAAGAGAAAACAATAAAGCACAAGTGAACAGGAAGAGTAAGATGTTTAAGGACAGAAAGAGAAATCAGTGTGTGAGGGGAGACGGAGAATGACAGTGCCGAGGGCTTGTTGAATAGGTTTCTTTTATGCAGAGCCACGGCTGCTGACAGACAGCTCCGATTTGGAGCATTAACACACACATACACACTATACACCAATACACAACTAACTACTGATAGGGTGTATTACATATTACAAGCTGTTAAGTCTGCAGTCGGAACAGATGTTTATTCATGACAAGCACAGGAGGAGAATGTCAGGACATACCTGCTGCTTAGAGCGCACACACACACACACACACACACACACACACACACACACAGGTTGCTATGTATGTGTAGGGAGTTAGAGTAGAAGGCAGAAAGGGAGTTATTGCCTTGGTCAAGGGGACCTTAGGAGTTGGTAAAAGCTTTTTTTTTTTTTTTTACAAACACGTCTGCTGCATCTCAAATTGCTGAGATCTGGTAATACAACACAAGAAAGTATGATGGGTCAAGAAACATGAGCAGTTAGATGGTCAGATGGTCTGCCCTAAACATCTTGTAAAGCTCTGAATATGGCAGTTAAATGGAGGGCCCATCTGTTGTGTTTACTGCCATTGAACAGCAATAAAACTCATTAATGGATGATGCCTTTTTGCACCAGTCAGGTTTGTCAGGTTTGCTACTGGTAAAATAACTAGCAGTTAGGTCTGAGATGCACAAACTGGGGCTAAAGTCACCCATTGTGGTGATATTTATACTAGGTGCACCAAATAATAGACAGAAATAGGCATAAGAGTGTTACCTATTATGTCATACTTACTGTAAAGGGACAAAAGGATTCAGCTGAACTAAACTTTCACACCAAAGCGGACACATACAAGTTCCTTTTGAGCTTTTCAAGAGCATGATGTGAATACACTGTTGAGCCAAATCTTGAAGTTAGTGGTGCACTGAGAATCATGCCAATATTTGATCATCACCGTGCTGACTGCCTGAAAATAGCTGTTTGTTGGTAGTTATCACAGGTGTTTCTTAGTATGCGTTGCCCAAGAAAAATAATACATGTACATCCAGAGGTATACAAAGGTATTCATAGTATGTATTGTGATTTGTGATTTATTTCATTTCCAGTGATATCCCCACTTCAAACAACAATCAGATTTTAACACCCAAAGAAAAAGAGGCAGTGGCATTTATATACTTATTTGATTTGACTATTTTAGATAATTTAACCAAACTCAGTGTGCTGACCTGGCAGCTCTGACTGCATTTGTGCAATTGAGTAGCCTCTGTTACACTTAACAATAATAATAATAATAATAATAATAATAATAATAATAATAATAATAATAATAATAATAATAATAATTATAATAATAATAATAATAATAATAATAATACATTTTATGTATAGAGCAATTTTCTAAAAAGAATTGGTGCTTTACAGAGGTTTTAAAAACAATAAATAAAAGCATGACAACAATAAAGCACAGTTTTGTTTTTTAAAGGTGTATCCTTCTTTACAAGTATTATTTAGTTTATAATGTAGTTGAAATGGGCAGAGCTTTTTAGGGTGGTTTTGGTTATTGAAACACAAGTCCAATTCATTTTTTCTTGCAAACTGCATGAAACTCCCAGTGCATTTAAACATGAAATATCACTAGGCTCTGTTACATTTGTAGCAATGGAGGGAGAAAGCTAAAGATGTCCGTGTGTTTTGAATTTCACAACTGCTCTGATTTGCACCTCTGAATGGCTTCTTCTCCATGGCAACGGCAGCTGAGGCTCATGAGTATTGAAGGATTTTGAGCCATCTGCCAAAATAACAAACAAATATATTATTTCTCAGAAACTAAGCTGAAGTAATTACTGACCAAAACATAAACCTATAGTGTTATGAACATTATCTGACCAAGTCCTGTGTTTCCTTATTATGTAAAATTGAGGATGTTGTTGACAGAAAAAAGTTAAAATTGGAATATGGAATGGGAAAAAAAATGTGAGCGGCCTCTCACTCTTCACAAATCAACGGAGTCACAATGCATTCTTTGATGAATTTCAGATTTGCTGTCATGCATGACAAGTTTTTCCATTTTCTGAATTTGGCAACCGGAACCTATTACTGATTTCCAAGCAAACTGGGTTAAGGTTTACTAAAAATATGGTTATACTTGTATTTGCTTTGAATGGTTGCTGAGTTGGTCTCTCCTGTTATATTCTATCCTGTGGTTGACAGGCACCTTGTTTGGTGACCTGACCGTGGTACTCACTAATGGAGTCTCTGTCTGAGTGTCACTATACACACATAAAGTGCTGCAGAGAGGACAAGACTTTTGATTGCACTTCAGTACTCTGCTGGTATTGCCAAATAGCCACCCTCCCCACTTGCCCCTGCATCTCTCTATCTCCTCCTCTCTGTTGGTGTTATCCAAAACAAAACATGGGTGAAGGACAGAAAAGGACACAGCGGAAAACACAAGGGTCAAACGCACATTTGAGGTCCTGACAATTACATAGTGCCAGAGTCCAATGACTGCTCTACATGCCAAGACAGCTGAGAGAGAATCTACTGTTAAATCCAAGTAAGTTAAGTGTGGCTGCAGCTAATTTTCTGTAATTTTCAACTAAATATTTGACATGTATGCATGTGTTGGAGAAATTCTATTCTTTACACATGTGACGAACATCCTTCTTCTTATTTGACTTATAATTGAATACTCTTTAAATCTCTATTCTTTGTCTAACCTGTGACCAGCATGCTTCTTCTCATTAGACTTGTTTGTAACAACTGCGTAATTGCATTATCTTATGATATGACATTGAGCAGACTATGACCTTCTATGGGCAATAACAACGTATGGTTTTGACGCCAACAAAGAACAGTGTCTGTTCCTGTCTATTTGTGAAACGGTACATATGGGGATTACTCAAGGGAAACCTTGGGCACTCCTGCATAGACTCTTGTCTGTGTGTGTGACTGCTCCTTCTTGTAAGAACAAAGCACCAGAGTGAACTTCAGTCGATATCCTTGTTTTGATTCTAACAGCATGGAAAAAGATAAATAAAAGTTTTGCTGAACAATTATCTTTAATATACATCGATTACATGAGTTATATGACTTTCCTGTACGGAATAAGAACTAAAAGTGTAAAGTCTGCTCAGCGGATGCTACAGACATTAATTTTGTTAAAGACAAGAGTCTTACAAGTAGCTTTCTTCAAGCTATGATGCATGACATAGAATAGAATAGAATTCAACTTTATTGTCATTGCACCTGCAGTACAGAGCAACGAAATGCAGTTTGCATCCATCC
>JBAJHX010000051.1:811618-840558 GCA_037176925.1 Amniataba percoides
TGTTCCTGAGGCAACAAAGTTGCTCCAGCTGGTGCTGACTGTTCCAGCTACCACAGCATCGGTGGAGCGGTCTTTCTAAGCGCTGAAAAGACTGAAAACATACAGTCAGAACAGGACTGATCAAGGACGACTTTCTTCACTGGCAGTGATCTCCATTGAGCCAGAGAGACTTTTAAAACTATGCTACAGCATACATGTAAAGAATGCTGATATGAAATTTTAAAGAAAACATGTTAGCTGTTGCCAATCAAATGGTGAATACGCTGAGGGTTCATGTTTGTAAATCTGACTGATGACGTCAGTGCCTCACCTGCAATGAACCTTATGCTATTTTGATTTAGAACTTCTTTTTTTTTTTTGCTTTTAGTCCCACAGTTTTTCCAGTCCATCGCTAAATTGTCATAATAGTCTTTTATTATGTCTATTTACAGTTTGGGAGTTATTTTCTGCACAAGTCAACATGCAGTGTGACATGCCTCCATCTCTTTCCCACTGTTTCTTATGAACACAGCACATTAGAAAAGCTTTTTTTTCTTCCCCTGGTTGGTCAGGTGAAATATTTATGAGTGTTTTAACCTCTGGCTGACCTCACTGCAGCATTACAAGGGGCTTCTTGGAAAGTTCCCGAGAGGAGGAAAGACATTGACTAAGATACACTAGTGAGAGCGGCAGAGAGTGATTACAGCGTTGTTGTATATGTTAAATATGTTAAAGTGGAGGAGTTTGATTCAAGGTTTAGTATAGAGATGAAATATAAAAACACGGTGAGACTAGTATTCATACAAGAAGCCCTGAATGTAATTATCTTCACGGTTATACATGAGTGAGTATTGTCTTTTTTTTATCTGTGTACATAATCTGCAAATACGTCTGCTTGAATTTTTTAAGCATAGCTGTCAGCTCATGACGTGCTTCTCAGATTTTGATGCTATTTTCTCTCTTTGTTTTCCCTTTTTCCTCTCAGTTTTTCATTCCCTTGTCAGTGTCTCTCATGTCAAGCCTGATGTTACTGTTACTGTTCTATTGGCAGGTCATAATTTTACACCCCAGCAGTTGTCTGCTACTTACATGACTGAGTAATAGCTGGGAAAGAGAAAGGGTTCCTAACAGCTTAATTATGTCCTCTGTCACATTGTTTAATGAAAATAAACCGACCATGACTACTAATCAACACTTTCTTGTTAACTATTCATAATGCAGTACCTACAAAGCTGCAGTTAGAGTCTCCAGACTCGGTCAGTACAGAGTGACAAGTTTACTCAGACTGAAGAGGCCACGTGTCCCTCAGAGTCCATTGAGCAACACATGTCAGGCAGTAGAGTTGTAGAATGACTGCTGTGAGTTTTTAGCATTAAGTGGAACTGCATGACTCTGCCACAGAAGACAGTCATATGCAAAATGTGTCAGACCGAAGGGCCAACTGGTGTCTGTGTGTGTCTATGCTGAAAGTGTCAAGAGCTGAGGTTTCAGTGTGCAGGCGGACCATTGACGCATGTCCAAACCTCGACCACTGTCTCTCTTGTATCACACATAGACACACACACACACACACACACACACACACAGGTCCCTGACACATCCCTCAGGCCGATCAGTCCATTGTACAGGCTCTCCAGTGAGCCATAGCTTTTACATATATTAAAATGAACCTTGGGTACATAGCTGCCCCTGAGGACCCACTACTCTCAGTCCATAGTGCACACACACACACACGCAGAGGCAGATGCACTGGGAACATAGCATATACACACAGGCTAGAAAGCAGTGGTGTTTTGTGTGTGTGTGAAGACAGGAGTGTAGAGAAGGCAGTAGACCATATCTGAGGCAACACTGGTCTCTTCTTCTTTTTTAAGTGAAACTTTTCTACTTTGTGGGCCACTAAAACCAGACCAACAAGTGAAGTGAAAGGCAGAAAATGAAACAGGCTATTCACCTGATTTTCACCTGATAAAGAAATTGTATAGTCACTCTAATTGTGATATTACATTTAAAGCATTGAATAGCCAGAGCACTGCTATCTCACTTTGTACACAACGCTGCCTTTCATTCCCCAGTCAGATGATTTAACTTTTCTGAAGTATATGAAATGTCAGAGATGAAACACTTAAATAACCCCTCAGGTTTGGTATGGTCTGTGTCCATAAAAGCCAAACTATCTATTTTCATAATCTAATTGTTGTACTGCTTTGGTTATTATAATCTGTATACTTTTCCTTTCATATTTTGAATGAACTAATTATTATACTGTATGTAACTTTTTATATTTACATGCACAGTCCATCAGCTGTGAACTTAATATTATTCTGAAAACCTCATGTGAATGAGTAGAAGTCCAGAGATTTTGACAACTTTGTTACTGTTTCCTCAGCTGGAATCTGAGGGTTCAAACTGTACATAGCACATATTTAGATACAAACCCATCTGATTTCTGCAGGCATCACACCTCCTCAATGTGGTAAAAATGGATAGGTGAATCATAAACACTGGAACTGACCCAAGGTATGAGTTGGGAATAAACAGGGTATTATTCATATAAATGTAATCTTTCATAATAATTTATTAATTTTTCAAATAAGGAAGTATTGGCATTATTGTTTATCAATATGGTGAATGAAGGTTTCTTTTTTGGTTTCACTGAGTTGGCTTGAACTGACCCAAATACTTGACTAGACTTGCTTAGCAGAAAAAGTTGCAAAGGTGAAAGTGAAATTGAGAAAAGAAACTGTGAGCAAGGTATATTAGTTTATTTTTGTCACTGTGGGACTCAAGATAAAGAGCTCCATATCAAATGTCACCTAGCCAATGCTAATCATTTTAAAGGTGGTAAATATGTTATTTGACACCTATTGCCACTTGAGGTTAAATCCATATCTCAAATGAGGATGTTTCTGGAAGAAAGAGCACTTACCAAAAATAGCTGTGTCCGGGAAGAGTTTGGTTATTTCATCTGAGGACCTGAAAGTGGAAAAGGAAACACTGAATTTTAAAAGAAAGTTATCTATTGATTAATCAAATGAATATCAAAGAAAGAGCAATGTCCTCAAATGATACCAAAGTGAAATCAGAGAAATTTCTTTTATTACATCTCATCACTTTGTGTGTTTCTGCTCAAGCATGAGAACAGAAGAACGAAAAAAGCTCACAAATAGAAGCTCTTATACAAAAGTTATTCACAATCATTCATCTATTCACAAGAATTGAGATTCAATTTAAGAGGCCAATCTACAACACAAAGAGGAAATCCATACAATCAGCTTCAGGAGGTACACAAGTGATACAGAAGACTTGAAAACACGAGAACAAAGAAAAGAACTGTCTGTTTCCTGTTCTACATGTACTTAAGTTCAACATTGTACGCCTACACAAAGATACGCTGGCTCTACAGAACCAGATCACAGAAATGGGCCCACCATCAAAAGGAAAGAATCATTTACCCTTGACAGTGAAAGAAAGATGACAACACAAAGATACCTCTGAGACACAGGAGAGGAGAGCATCCTCTTGATATGCAGCTATTGAGACGGTAATCACAACATATCTTCCAAAGAAATCATCAATAACCAATTGTCTTTGCTGTCAAAAGAGATCTAATTACTACTGAACCATGACATAAACACATTTGGCTGAGATGTAGATGTGCTGTACTCAACTGCCTATTTATTGCAGAACTCAGACACTAATTTGCTGTAGAAAAAACCATGGCAGGCTCTGTCATACACTGAACTTGTGGATTTGCGGAGGATACATCATTAGTTAGTGTATGGCTGCCGGCTTTGATGGGTGACACATTTATGCCAATTCATACACACCCATTTACATAGCAGTCATGTATGCCAGTACACACACACACACACACACACACACACACACACACACACACACACACACACACACACCTCTCTGTGTATCTCCCTCTCATGAACTCTGCATTCCTTGTCCACAAAGTGAGGGCAATCAAAGGGCACCACAGTTGTTCTAAAGTGCCTCCAACTGGAAACTGTGAAGTATAGAGAGAGAAAGAGAGAAAGAAGAGGGACAGAGGAGAGAGGTCTACCTGTGTTATGGAGTGATGGAGGTCACAAGGTTGCCAAAAGGTGGAAATGGAAGGTACAGTCTGTACCACTCTGCGGATATGCGGAAATGGGGCTAACTAAATAAGTTGCAAGCAAGGATTGGCCTTAAGAAAAGCAAAGGAAAACGATTAAGATGTCCAGCAGGACAAGAAAAAATGTTTATTCAGGATAATAACTGAAACCATGAATAGCTCATTAAGTGGGATTATTTTTTTTTTCTTTTATTGAATCTTTTTATTTCAATTGTGCACTGTCATGTGGAGGTGAGGCTTTCATACTTGTAGTATGACATATGGCATTCAGAGGGGGTTTTGTTTTACATAAAAGACTGTAATTTAACAGGAAAGAAACAGACATATACATTTAGTATCTTAAGCAATAAACATACATCTATGAGACAGAGAACAAATGTGGGATGAGGCTTAGAGATTATTTTTGTTTGAACAGTTTTAACCAACTGTCAAAATGGGAGAAGTATTGCTTTGAGTAGGGAACGACTCAGCACCCAAAAGCCCCTGTAGACATCAGTATAGATAATGGATGGATAGAAGGATGTTGTGGTGAACTTCCAGAGACATGTATATGGTGCTCGACTTGTAGCACAGTCTTGAAGTTAGACCTGGCACCTCTTCTTATTAAGAGAACAATGGATAGGGATGAAAAGAGCAAAGAAACTGATAGTGGGTTATTCACTGTATCCTGTGTTTCAGATGACAAATATTTTATCATTACAATAAAGACTGTAGAGTTACAAGTACTGAAATCTTGCACTTTTAGACTATGCTACCTCGTGACATTTATGTTAGTTAGCAACAGCATGGTAGCTGTCTGACAAGGTTGACTTTTGGTACAAGAACATACAGTGTGTTCATTCCTGCACTATGCGAGAGGACATACAAGCACAAATTGCAGATTGCAGCACTAATCAGAACTCTCCTAGCAACGAGGCTGCCTGCTGCCACTGTGTTTGACTGAAATCCTATGATGGCAACCGCCTATTTGTTCCCTTATTTATTAGAGTAAGTAGAGCCCAAGAGCTGGCTTGAGGCTTATTTTTAACTCCTTTGCAGATTGCAGCAACTTCTACAAATCTTTACTGTTAGACTTTCAGGAGTGTACTGTATTGTGTCCTTAGAGCAGAGCGAGACTGGCCCTGGGCTAAGATCAATGTCAAATCCTTTCAGATGATGTGAAAACTTAGTGCAAGCTAAGGCAAGAGTCCTGGACTCCAATCAGCCATGGGCTAAAAACAGGGGCAAAGAGGTTAAAACTGCATTACGCCTGTGTAAAGATCAGCTATCAGATAACTGCATAGGAAGCAAAATATACAGCTACATACTATGTAAAATACAATATTGGAGATTGAAAAAACAACATGGCCGCATCATTATATCAAATATAAGAACACTGCAAAAGATATTCTTAAGAATTCATTTAACAACTCGAGTGTTTTTGAAAACTTTTTTCTTATTTCATTAACAAACACACACATACATACACACACACATATTTATAGAAAGAAAAGGGATGCACATCAAAGAAAAAGAGATGACAAAAACAAGTGGTGGCTTGTGAAGAATAGACAGTCGCCACTCAACAGGGGAGCAAAAAAAAGTGTCCCTGTCCTGACCTGGGAGAGACTGACAGTATGTCTGTGTGTATCAGAGAGATAGAGAGAGATAGAGAGACAGAGACAGAGAGGGAGTCTGTGTGTAAGTGTGACAGATAGAGTGACAAGGACTGGGAAACAGCTGCGTCCCCAGCGACTGTGGTTTCTTGTCTGGTTACATATTCAGTCCTGACAGACACTGAAGGCTGAATAAGGATTTACTGGACTGGACAGTTATAGATAGAAAGACACACATTACTTGTTAAAAATGAATGTCTTTTTTTTGCTTAATATATGGCAAAACTAGTAAATTTATAGAATGATAAAATGCAACTAACAAATATAATATTTACTACTCAGGCCTTTTTGTTCTTTATTCATGGAGCTGATAGATTGAAATGATCGACCTACTGATTTTATTGCTTTAATGTGCTCTATTTTGTCTTCACTGTTTTCACTTCTTTCATTTGATCATGTCCTCATTTGTTACAAAAAAATCTATTTATAGTATCAAAGGTCACATGTATTGCACAAAAGCGCCATTGAGCTTAGGCTTCTTAAACCCATCTTTATATCATAAAACTACTCTGTTCTCTCATTCTTTTTCTATCAATTAGCTATTTGTTTTTTTCTTTTTTTCCCCCTGACATTCAGTCATTCAGGTGCAGTGACTGTGGCTCAGGAGGTAGAGCGAGTCCCTCACTAATCAGAAGATCAGCGGTTTGAAACAGCTTCAGTCTGCATGTCAAAGTGGCCTTGGGCATGTCACAGAGCGCCAAAGTGCTCCTGTAAGCTGTGCCATTGGTGTGTGTGTGTGTGTGTGTGTGTGTGTGTGTGTGTGTGTGTGTGTGTGACAATGATTATAAGAATAGATTCTGATGAGCAGGTTGGCATCCTACACAGAAGTCCCTGCCATCATTGGATGTTTGTGTGTGAATGGGGTGAATGGCATGGAGGGTAAAGCGCCTTGAGTTGTCGGAAGAGTAAAATGTGATATATAAGGCCAGCCCAGTTACTATTCATTTGTTTCTATGTGGCCAGTTACCCTTCGTATTTCCACTGCATTACACATACTATACTGTATCTTGAACTGGCACCTGTGAGACCAAAATTAATCAGCAAAATGGCCACTTCAACATGGTTGTACACAAATACTACTCTGCTGTTTTGTAGTGTGGACTGTGGACAAACCAAAGATAGTGTATCCTTCAATTTTTCAAAGTAGTGGCACCCTTTTCTCTAGCCTTGGCACAACAGCTGAAGGGCAAGGTTTTCCAGTAACGTGTAATGCTTGTGAGATCTTCTAGCTTCCCAAGCTGGGAAAGAAGAAGTAAGGTCAACATATCTGAGGCAATATTACTCCAAAGATTATGTCGCCTGAGCTGGCTCTGTCATTTTCTTGCCAGTTCCGGTTTAAATAATCCTATTGCAAAGCAAGCTCTGTGGATTGACTTGCAACCTGTCCAAGGCAGTACCCCAGCTCTTGCCTGATGCCAGCTGGGATTGGCTCAAGCCAAGATCAGTCCATGTTTCCCTTCTTCTTCAACCAAAATTATTCAACCATACATAATTCAGGAGGAGATGTGAGAGCCCCACTTAAAGCCAAAAAAAGTTGGTGAAAAGGAAGTATATCATACTGCAAGAACAGGAATCCTAACATCAAGGAGGTAGAGCAGAGAAGACCTCAACCACCAGCAACACTGATGGCATGTGCCAGGCAATCCAGACCATTACAGACTACAAAAGCCCCATTGAGCTTAACATCTTTTATTGCTCACTACATGCTACCTAGGGTTGTGTGCTTAGCTCCCTCTTGTTCATGCAGTGTATCCACAACTGCAGAGCCCAAAAACCAAATTACAAGAATGTGAATACTTGAATGTGTTGTCAGGTGGCAGAACTGTATTAGATGTACACTCCTCACCTAATGCATGCTATGACACGCTGTAGGCTCAGCAGCTTGGAAAATGAACAGATGGATGTTCTTGTGGCGCTTTCTCTACCATCATTTCAAATTTCAATATTCCTTTGGTTTCTTGGTGGGGGTGCGGGGTGATGTGTGATGGTTGGTAAGCTGCCGCTGTGCCTTTCACTTCCAGAAATAAAATGAAAGAAAGTGAGAGAAGGTCCTATGGTATTCCTAAATTAAACTGATTCAAAAATATATAATAATAATTTAACTAAAAAAGAGTGAAATTAATCTAACATGTAATAGAACAGCAGCTGGTCTCTGCCTCTGCTCCTCTTTCAATCCCTCCATCTCTGTAGCTATCTTAAAATCCATCCATACCTCTAAATAAAGAGGTTAACATGACCGGGCCTCGCATCTAAATGTGATTACAGAAGTCATTTTTTAGCCCATCCAACCACTAATGTGACAGGCAGCCATTTTCTGCTAGAGTTACTCACACACACACAGACACCCTCTGGCATCATGCAGACATACACACCGCATCCTGCGATACACAAAAAAACACACACACAAACACAGACAAACTCCCCAGACACTCATAAAATTAGATGGACAGAGATGAGAGGAGGGATCGGTAAAAGGTGGTGGTGGTGGAGGGGGGGGAGGTCAGGGACAACTGGGGAGGGAGGAATTTGATTGTTATTGCTTCCTCTGGGTCTGTGTGTGTGTGTGTGTATGTGTGTGAGGTAGAGAGAGAGAGAGAGAGAAAGACAAAGAGAGTGAGCAAGAGCTAAAGGGGGTAAGAAATAATGTGTAAAGACCAACATGCACAAAAGAGAGGAAAAACAAAAAGGGACACAGTACGTCTACTCAACAATACTTAATTCATACAATGCTGTATGGCTACATAGCTTCAAATCATTTGCCACTCACCGTCCTTGCCTCACTCATGTTTGGGTAAGTTGAGGTGCTCAGGCAGTTGGTGAAAAATAAAATACTGTTATTCTTATTATTATATTAGCAAATGAACATTTTATATCTGCGAAGAGTAGAGTGTCATTGTATTGAACATTAAGTAACATATATTTTGGATTTTCATTAGGCTTTTAACAAGAAACAAAAAACATTGAATCTCCTCCTCACTTGAACTGTTGAACTATGGTAATACATAAATTAAAAAAATAAATCTATCTGAAAGAATAAAAAAAAAAAAATTAATTGAAATGTAATAAAGGTACTGTGTAGTTACTTAAAATGAATATGTATTTTTCTTGTATTCAACAAAGAGGATGAGGACAAATCTAAAAAAGGCTGTAATTCAATCAAAGATGTGAATATGCTTAACAGTTGTAGTAAGGAGACTGCAGCATTTCATTTTACAATAAGAGAAAATGTTTTCAAAATAAGAGCACTCTCAGTTACTAAGTTTAGCAGTCTCCTAAACGTACCCACTTTGATTATCATTTTAGATATTAAACAAAAAATGGAACATTAGATAAAGCCAGATTCAAAATTCTTGATTCCTTTTGTTGACATATTAGAGTCTTTGTATCGCTTCATAAATTCTAAATAAATTATTGTCACCAGCCATGAAGAGAGAAAAGCCATGTTTTAAGGATTAAATGTTACATAAATAAGGCTAGGAATTATACATTAACAAAGCCTCATAAGTGCTACTGAAATGGAGACTCTTGGTTCAGAGTCAGAAACTCGTTTTGAGAATATGGCCTTTGAATATTGTCACAAGTCAATGAATTTAAGTGCTTAGTGTGAAGTTGACTGATAATTTGAATGAAACATAATTATGATTAATTAACAAACTTTATTTGTAATTTGTGTGCTTTCCTGTGATTTCTAATGATAAATGACTTCATCTGGGTTGTTGCTGGGATTCACTGAAAAATAAAATGAAAACAAAATCATCCTGTACTTTTTAGAAACTTTCCTAAAAATGTACAGTTACATAAGAGTAATTTTCTGAGACATTATTAGGAAACAATCATGTGCATAAGATGAAGGGTTACCAAGATTTTTACTACTCTATCTATGAAACATCAGACAAAATATCAGTGTTTACAGTATGGCTGTGGAGAAAAAAAGATACAAAAAAATACACAAAAAATGTGCAAAAATACCTTTGCTTTAAACATACTGTGGAAGGCTGATAGATTTTGTATGGCGCTGGCATCTTGATATAGGCTTCACTTTGTTTGTCTTAACAAGAAATGACAATGGAACACATATCATGTTGCCAAAAGAGATGTAAAAAAACAACACAAAGCTGACACAGTGCTGGAATCAGCTGTGAAAGGAAAAAAGACAGAGACACACTGAGGACGAGCAAGCAGAATCTTTATCTCTTTCTTTCTCTCTGTTGCTGTCTGGCTCTCTCTCCCTCACTCTCTCTCCTCTCCTAGACAAATGTGACACTCGGGACTCGCCCTCTTTCCACTCTCCCTTGATGGATATCACATACACACACGCACACCCACCCTCTCTCCTTGATGTATTGCCAAAGGGCGGGGGTGTGTGTGGGTTGAGGCTAACGATTACGGGAATTGTCATTGGCCGATCATTCGTCTGCATTTGTAAACCATCAATGTCAAGAGCTCACACAAACACACACACACACTGATATTGCAATGAGGGGGGTTAGGGTCATGAGTGTGTGTGTGTGTGTGTGTGTGTGTGTGTGTGTGTGTATGTATGTCTTTCGGGCATTTTCCATCAACTAATCTCCAAAATTCACATTAACAACATTAGAGACAGATCATGTATCACTGGGTCGTGTGTGTGTGTGTGTGTGTGTGTGTGTGTGTGTGTGCGTGTGCATGGACATGTCCACTGCCTCTTGACACTGATGGGTTGTAAATGCAGATAGATTATTATTACAAAGAAAGAAAGAAAGAAAGAAAGAAAGAAAGAAAGAAAGAAAGAAAGAAAGAAAAAGAAAAAAATGTATTTCACTTATTTGACCTTTAACACCATGAGAAGAACGTGTGTAGCTAATCATCAGCTGATCTAAATGACACACATGTTCAAAGTGTGATATACAGTGGTCCTTCGTTTATTGCGGGGTTTACGTTCCAAAAATAGCCCGCAATAGGTGAAATCCATGAAGTAGGATTTTTACAATTATTACACGTTTTAAGGCTGTAAAACCCCTCACCACACACTTTCTACACTTTTCTCAGACAGGCATTAATATTTTCTCGCATTTCTCTCTTGTCTAAACACTCTCAAAGTTCAGACCTTCGTAGATTTAACGCAGTGCGCATTCATACACTGTAAAAAAAAAAAATAATAAAAATATCTGCGAAACAGCAAGGCCGTGAAAGGTGAAGCGTGATATAGTGAAGGAACACTGTATTTGCGTGCATAACTTTTCTTAACTAACAGCTATTTAACAAAGACATTAGTTTTAGTTTTGGTTTCAGGCCGAAGAGGACACCAAGTGTCTACATTATGCTCAGCTCATCATTGTAATCTTTGTTACTCTTGTTAAACTGAAAATGAGAAATGAATGATGTGTCCAGTAGTTTTACAGTATAAACTTTAAAATACACAAATGCAACCATCTTATGACTCATTATGTTTTAATACTTTATATTTATCTTGAAATTAATAAAAAATCCACAACTTTATCTATAAAATATCAAAATTAATTTAATTACATAATTTAATGTTCCTTTGAAGTAGTCACACAGATATTAAAGTCTATACTTGTAAAGGTCAATGAACCCTCATGCAATACAATATCCTCACTAAACATCTAAGCCATCAAAGCCTTTGGTTAAGGTCAGGAAAAGGTCTTGATTTAATACTGAAAATAAAGGAATTATCTTCATGTCACAGACACGTTGTCAAAAAAGCATGTCAGCCAAAAGCACAATCAATTTGAAACCTACACCAAAGTGCTTTTGTAAGCTAAACAAAACCCAACAGGAGTCAATAAGCTTAGTGCCTACTATTAAAATCATACACTTTGAACACACTCCATCACACATCCATCTTTGACTTGTAGTACTTGTAGTACAAAAACACAGCACTTCTCTCATTCGGGAAAAAGAAAAAAGTAATAAAATAAACATTCACAGCAATTATGTTTCCTCAAAAAAGTGACTACAGTATATAAGTAAATTAATTACTAATGCCTACAAGTCATACTCAAATAGTGGTATATGGATAATGACAAATATAGTAATAATAACAATGAAAGGCTTCTGTTGTCATATTTGACCTCAGAATTATTTTAACATCTAAAATGCAGCAATTCCATTGAAATGAGGATTCTTCTAAATCAGTCTTGTTACAGTACATGATCTTTTGAATCACATTTTATGAAGATGAACTTTTCATATACTGCTTTTTTTCTCTTGATCTCTGACTCATTTTATTTCTTTCTCTAAAGGTTTACTCAAGCACAGAAATAATTCCACAGCAACAATATTATTTCCTATTCCTATTCCTATTTATTCTAAACACTGATTTTTTTCTTTTCATTCCAACTAGTTTAGGGTACTCTTCCTTTTCTACCTTTTCTATCTGAAAAATAAATGGTTTATTGAGGCTGAACATAAAGCACACAGGCAGTTGACCATTGTCACACCTTAAAAATGAAGCAGCATAGAACTGTGGCTACACTTCTGAAAATTAGACTCCAGAATAGACTGTACTGAAAGACAGGCTGATGAATGCTGACATATGTGGCAGAGAAGAGTGTGTATGCGCACACACAACACACACACACACACACACACACACCTCAGACTGTGTAAAGAGGACAAATGACTCAGTGTGATGCATCTGTCCAACATGACTTGTAAACACCAGGCAATATGGGCTATAGAACAGACAGAGAGAGAGAGAGAAAGACAGACAAAGTGAGAGCGACTGATAGAAGAATATGCCTGTTTTGCCTGTTCTTTTGACATTAGCTCATCAACTTATTTTATCTGTTTGACATCGTTACTAAAATCATATTCTATATAAAATGACTCTCAGAACTGATGACGTGTCTATTGATGCACAAGTGTGATGCTTTGACATGAATCTTGTCTTTAGATGTCAGAGGCAAAATAAATAGAAACATGGCATATGGAACGATGAGTTTTGAATGGGTGACTTAAAGTATGATGCTGTCTATCACATTACGTATGACAGCACAAAAAGCATCCTAAAACTGGAGTTGGAGGATCCACTCAGTGTAAAATACAACCTGCAGAGACTGATTGAAATTGACAATGACAATGGTTAGACATAACAGGACCACAACAGTGTTGACGATATTGCTTCATCTGCAGCTTATGTCAACTAATTAACAGAAGGTGAGAATCATGTACAATTTGCTTGCCCCTGGCGTTTCCAGTATGTATGATGCGGCTGAATCAAAGTTTCAACTTTTTACTGTTAAATATGACTTCTCTACTCTCAGATTTCCCCTTTTAGGCTTTCAGCTCCAAGTTAATTTGTTCCTCCTGAAGATGCAAAAGGGAAATATTGTGCTTCTCTCTTTGTAGATTTAACAAAAGCATTTGAAACTGGTGATCACATTATGCTTCTACAAAGGTTATGTGATATTGGTAAGTGCTGTAAAATGTTTCAGGACTAACTGTCTCATAAACAGCTATGTGTGATTTGACAAAATTATTGTTCTGCATTTGTACCACTGTCAAAGGAGGTTCCACGAAGCTCAACATACGATCCTGTTTTGTTCACAATTTATATTAAAAGTATTATACTCTTGATAACAAATTGTAATGGCCACCTCTATGCAGATCATACAGTTCTGCATTTCTTTGCTCACATTATACACTGAAATCCTTCAAAAAGTTTTTGACAAGTTCACCATTTTGAACAGACATAGTATTGAGAGGGTCTTTGACTGTAAATATTTGGGTATCTGACTAATCTTACCAGGTTCAGGAAGAAGTAGACATTTGAGGCTATTTTCCTCCCTGTAGTGGATAATGGTGATTTCAACTATATACATGCCACTGCATCCACTCTTAAACCCCTAGATTCAGTTTATCATTGCTTCTTAACATTTAGCACTGGTGATAGTTATTCCACACATCATTGCATTCTGTGAAAAAAACAATGTTGGGCATTCTTACTGTTCCACTACTCTATCCGCCAACTGCTCCGTTCATTAGATCAAGGCCTTTTCCCCCCATTCTAATTTAATCTTTGGTTTCTATTAATTTATTGTTAGCTATAAAGTTCTTAATAGCAACTTACCATCAGAGAACACTTATTTATTAAACTGGCACTGTAGTTATTTTTTTAATCCCTTTAGGTGACTGGGTAAGGCTAATAATAACAACAATAATAATAATAATAATGATAATAATGATAATAATGATAATAATGATAATAATAATAATATATTTTATTTATATAACACTTGGTTACAAAGTGCACTTGGTTACAAAGTACTTCACAGACAGGTAGAAATAAACAAAAATGATCAAGACCTTAAGGTCAGGAGGGAGAGCATCATGGGAACGCTAGCCCGTAGAGGTGGGTTTTTTAAGAGCTACTTGGTGAATAGAGTAGGGGATCGGTAGTTCTGATAAGTAATCAGGTTCCATGCCATGTAAGGACTTTTAAGTGATGAGTAATATCTTGAAGTCAGGTCTATGTTTTGCTGGAAGCCAATGAAGGGAAGCAGGGACTAGCTGCAGCATTTTGCCCTAGTTGAAGACGGGCCATAGAAGACTGAGTGATGCAAGTGAAGAGGCAATTGCAGTAATCTAAACCAAAAATATTAAGGTGTGCACTAAAAATTGTATATATTTCACTTATAGTATTGGTTTAACTTTTGCCATTTTTCTTAGCTGAGAGGAGCAGGACTGTCTAGTTATGTGAGAATCAAAATTCAGGTGTTGATCAAAAAGGATGCATAGATTTTTTGAGGCAGGCTTGAAATGGTTAGCAAGACGGACAATATGATGACTGACTTCTTTGGTAAAACTATCTGGTCCGATCACCAAGACCTCGGTTTTCTCAGAATTGACATCGAGGAAATTTTGAGACATCCACATTGAAATAGAGGCTAGACAGTCCTGCAGAGAGTTTAGGATGTTGAGGTTATTGGGTTTAACTAAGAGGTACAGCTGTATGTCATCTGTATAACAATGACATGAGATACCACTAGTGGAGTTAAACAGGTTGTCTAGAGGTAGTGTATACGGGGAAAAAAGGGACTGGACCAAGAATCGATCCTTGTGGGACGCCACAGAAGTGAAGTGTCTGTCAGACAAGTACGAAGAAAACTATTTGAAAGCACTGCCAGTTCTGCAGTCTGTCAGTGAGAATAGCATGGTCAGTAGTGTCAGGCAGCAGACAAATCAAGCATGATGCAAAAGTTTTTAACTGTGTTCTTTTGTTGCCTGTTTGTTTCTTTTGAATATTTCCTCTTATCTAAATTGTATTATCAATATCATTGACAATGAAGGCATGCCCTCAATGATTCCTCCAGATGGAAATTAAGGTTGAATGAATACAATCTTTGCAGACTAGTCACAGATTTGTCAGTTTATTTTCAAATAGGCTCAATAATTTTCTCAAGGAGCTGTACAGTTTTAAGATTATCTCTCTCAAGATGGAATATATAGCTTGATATGGGGAGTATTTCCAACTCCAACTTTTTATGCTCTATAGTGAGTATTTCTGGAAACTGAAAGGTGCATGGGAATTGAGTCTAAAACTACAGTGTGTGTTCATGCTTAACCCAGTGTGGCTCATTAATTAATTTTTTTTCAATGGAACTAACCCTAAACCTATAACAAGCTATTTGTATTATATAAGACAAATGCAGCAATCATACACAGGGTTGTCTTTTGCCAATTGATCCTCAGGTTTCAGAGCTCTGATGTCTGATGTGAAACCTGATGTGTTGTTATGATGTTTAACTAAATGTTGTTTTGCATGATTTATGTCATAAAAGCAAATGTAAAAAAAAAACAAAAAAAAAAAAAACAAAATTAAAAATGAACAATAAACATGTTAATGCTGATTTATAGCTTGAGCATCCAAACATATTGGCACAATTATTATAAACTTGTATTCAGTAGTTTCATTTTTATTTTCACTTAAGCTTTACTCTGAATAAAACTGAACATAAGTGCATCAACAAATGAGAAATGATCCTTTGCTTTACATAATGTAATAATATATAACAATATGTAATAATGTAATAATATCCTTTACATAATATGGGGTACATAGTTGAGGTCATAAACTGTAAGTTAGTGCATAATTGAAATTTTAATCTCTTGTAGGATATAAGTCGTTTTAAAAACTAAACATATTCCTTCTTGTTAAAGTCACCTTTAAAAACACACCTGGCTTATAAGCAATAGTTCATCCGCATTTTCTCTCCCTTTACCACCACTACTCTCTGACTCACTCTCTCTCTCTCTTTCTCTTGCTGTTTCTTATCTATGTGAAGGCATTTTGCTCAGATCTGCATTTCTAAGTGTGATGTGTCATTCATCAATGGCAGAGTAAAAGCATGTATGATTTATTCCATAGACCTCTGGTTGGAATGTATGAATTTATCACTGCAATTGCTTCACAATCACACTTTCACTACACAGCTCAACAGTGCAAAAGCAGGTATAAGGCATGTTCTCATAATGTTCAGCATACAAATGTGCAAACTCTTCTGAAACACACACACACACATTGACAGATGTACCTGATCATCTATTTTTTGTACATGGAGAAATATTTGCAGTGCAGGTGTGTTGGCAAAACAGTCTTATATCAAACTAAGTCGGGAAAAACATAGTTTTGCTCATCAATATGTAAATTCAGTCGAATATTTGAATATACTCATCTATAAGGAAGACATCTTTTCACAATATCCTTTTCACATTAAGTAAGCATAATTTATTCTACATTTCAGATACATTTATTATCCTCTTAGACTTAAATTGACTTAAATTTTGAATTGAAACTATATTATGGGATGGTTCATTTTCTATGGTAACATTGCAGAGCATTTCCAAGTACATACAAGGTATTTGGTGCATAACAATGAACCTAGTCAGATATAACAGGATAAAGGATCATAAATACATGATTGAAAAAAGCTGAATTAAATGAATGAAAAACTATGACAAAATATGTAGAATATGTCTGTTTTTAAGATGAGCTCTGTAGTTTGTCGAATAGATATATTGGTTTACAGTAGAATAGAAATACTGACCAGAATGAACATAATCTCGTGGGGTAAATAGCAATGTTTGCAGTTCATGAAAAATTTGGATTCTCAGTCAGCATTGTTGAATCACTGTCACATCATTACACTAGCCACAGTTGAAGTAAGAACAGATACAGCTGCATTTTCTACTGCCTGAAAGTTCTGTGTACCCATCAGAATTGGAGGCCTGTCAGCCACGTAGCCATGTTTTTGTGAAGCACAAATCAGAGGTCAGCTTTTTTCTAGTGAGTAGCTTCAGTTCATCCAGTTTGAGCATACTGGCACATTTCCCTCTCCTTCAACCTTTCACTGCATGGACAAAGGTGCACACATTTAAGCTGTCAACAAGGAATGCAGTGAAGATCATTAACTGCCAACATATATGGTGGACAAGAGCAGTACAATGTTACACAAAATGTTCCTAAGCCAAGATAATGTCTGATCTCCATTATACAGCAGAATAATTTGACATTTTGAGAATTAGATAAGAGGGAGTATGGATGAATGCTTTGACATGGTGTTAACTATGCATTTCTTGACACAAACTGTTTACATGCAGAAATGTCACTTTGTTGGGAATCAAACAAAGACTAAAATCAGTGTTAGTGGTACAAATGCTAATGCAAGACTGAATTGATAACTGACTAATGGCAGTCTGAATACCCTATTTACATATCTTGCTTCTTACAGCAGCATACAGCAGTTAACTGTGATAATACAAGGCTCACTGTTAACTGGTTTGAAAATTGTCAAGAGAGAAGCCTCAAAGAGAACAGCCAGCATATGATATATTTTTGGATTTTTATATTATATTGGTCGAGATTGCAATATGTGGGTTATGTAGAGCCTCCTACACCATCAAGAATTGCTTTTCTGTGGTAGCAGTCAACTCAAAAATGAAGCATAAAGCAAAACTGATCTCTACAGTGGGAAGTTAGTCTTTATTATCATTATTCCAACATGACACATAAAATAATTTATTGTAATATTAAACATGAATGTTGAAGCTGGTCTGCAAAAAATAAGAGAAGGATCTGAGATATGTATAGATAAATCCCCATAAAATACATTTTATTTTTCTCCTTTAGTCATAAATTTTCTTACTTTGATTTTACCTTTCCTGAGCTTTTGCTGACCTTTTTGTTTAACTGTACTGTTTTTTTTCATTCGGAAAATAAGGTTGTTTAGATGTACTCCGAGCCACATTACAGAGTGACTTCATTTCAAAGGTTACCAGAATAGACTATACTGAGGTTTAAAAATTGAAGAGATGTGATGCACCACTCTCCTGCAGCCCCACCTTGTGATTTGTATTAATCTTATTTTTTTCAAGTCCCTAATAAACCTTTAAGTCCACTAAAAAGCACAATCATTTCACAGCATGTGCAGGAATGTTTCCTTCCTGTTAACCGGTTTGTGGCTGAATAAAACAAAAATTCTTGCCAAAAATGTTAGTTTGTTCGCCTCCACCTCTTAACAGTCTACTTCACCATGACCTGAGTGTGCATGAGTGATGAGGTCAAGTCGAAAACACTTTATACAGATGTTAATATTTAAAGACTCGTTTTTTCTCACCCAAACCATGAATTAAACACTCTCCTCATGACTCACACCTTGCTTTCTCTCTCGCCATTGCTGAATGCCACAGTCTTGTCTTTCTCGTATCCTTCCATCCATCCCTCAATCGTTCTTCTCTTTCTTCTTATTTTTCTACATCTATCTCTCAATGTGTCTTTTTTGCCTCCCTCCCTTCCCCCACCCCCCTCTTTTTTTTATGTGGTTCAATAATTGATGTGAGACGTTCTGTCTCCCTTCGGATGTCTGGGGAGGTTTAAGAGACATGACTCGGCTATGGAGGGCACTTTGTACAACCCCTGACATGCACGCACACACAAATACACACATGGACACACACATTTACTGCAGAGTTCAAGTAAGGGTCATTTCTGTTGCATTAATGTTGCAGAAGAGAAAGTGCTTGGTGTGCGTGTGTGTTAAGCATTTATTCAGATCCCCATAAGTTGACACCAAATATGGTGGTGGTGGTGTGTGTGTGTGTGTGTGTGAATCACTGTCAGGGTTAAGATTTTTCTTTCCCTAGAACAAACACAAAACACCTCCTGGATTTAGAGTGATTTTTTTTTCTTTCTGGACTTCTGTGAAGTATTTTTCCTTGATTTTTTTGGTTAATAAAGATTATGTGACATATTGTATGTAATATTATTAGTAATAAATTAAGGTTTTTGAGAGTATGTTCCCCTCTCTGCTTACAAAGTTCATAGTTCAAGCAAACTTATTTGCTTGAACTATGGACATGAAATGTATCTCACTGCAGGGTTTCACAGAAGAGCTTAGGACAAAAAGATGAAAAAAAATCAAGTCAAATCAAACTTTCTATGAAAATGGTCACTAAATGCTTGGATGCATGATATCTCTGAGGATTGTAGGATGCTTGTGTGTGCCATTTTTGGCTCACTTGTCTTTACATTTCTTGGGTAGGCTTAACATGGCCTTATTTAGTCATTTTGACATTTCAGATTCAGATTCCTTTACATGTCCCACAGCAGGAACAAATCCATAATCTCCTTGTACACTACAGGGGAAAAAAAGGTCTGTCTTTGTGATCTTAGTGTCAGCATCAGGTGGGTTCACTGATATCATTGAACATATAGACTGATATGCGGGTTGATAAGTCAGTGGCTTATAATAAGTGCTCAGCTCCATCACAACACAAAGTTAAAAAAGTGCTGTGACTTTGTTGCAAAATATCATTAAACATTGGATAAAGTCTGCTTCCACAGTACTATTGTAATAGAATAATTTGCCTCTTCATAGCTTTCTGTCTCTGCTTTAGGGGCTTAACATGGTTCCTGAAACAAATGGTGTACCATCTCTGAGGTACCAATGACCAGCGATTTAATCATCACCCGAGGAGCTGCATGTATATTCAAGCAGTTTGTTTTAATCAATAACAAAAAAGAAAAATAAATAAATAAAAGAGAAAAATACTATACATTTATCTTGTTGGAAACAGAAAACTGAATATGTTTCTGCACATTCCATTCTTCATTTTCTTATTTAAATATCTTATGTCCTATTTATAGACTGAATATAGGTTACAGGTGACGTAAGTATATGAAATAAAAGCTAAGAGGATAGAAAACAGTAGAACAGAAAAGTGGAACAATATGCTCACACTGAAAAATACTGTACACCAGGGTAATTTTGGAAAACAAATTACAAATTACATATAAATAACCTGTTGCTAAATAGTGTTATCTAAAGTGGCCAGCAGAACATTACTTACTAACTAATTATTGTTCACCATTTCACATAGTAACAGGCTGCCAAATAACTTCATAGTCTGTGAAATTATAACGCTAATATTTTTATATCTATAGTCTGGAGTTCGATATGACATGGTGGGCAAATCAATGTGCCAAGGCTGTACTGATTGTTATCATGTCTTATTTTATTTAGTCCTTAACAGCATAATCATATCTGCATCATGTTGGTATCCTTGCACATTAGTAGTAAATTAGTGTAAAGAAGGAGTTTCATCAGTACAACATAAAGCAGCAGCTATTCTGCTGCACAATTTGTATTGCTTTGGCGATGTGTACTGAATTCCCACAAAATGGCTGTATTAGCCAGGTAAATTAAGGAAAACAGACAAGAATTAAGAATTCAGATTCACTGAATATAAATGGTGCAATAACCATGTATCATCCAAGTCCTCACTGCTAAGGACTGACAAATTCAGGAATTGAAGTTGGTGTTGGTTTTATTTATTTTACATTTACTTTCATTCACCTATCTACCTTCATTCTTCAATTCTTGACGGAAAAAATTTTAAAAGGAATTTGAAAAGAAATACAAGATTGTTTCTTTAATGTGATTTTCTGTCCTTTTTAATTTTTGGTTTACAAAGAAAAAGACAGTGTGATGTTTCAAATTCTAATAATAAAACGTGAAAACTGGCAGAGAACCCTACAGCTGTCTACAGGCCATTAATGAAACGACACTCCATATGTGAGTGTGGTGTTTGAAAAAACTGCCTGGTTTTGACTTCACAGTTTTCATCAAGAAAGCAAAACTAAACACTGACTGAATGCATGTGGTGATCTATGTGGAAAATACAGCAGAAATGAAGATTATTACATCATATAATTAAATAAGCAGCAGATAAAACCGCAACCACAGTGATCTTGAAACGTTAACAAAATAAGATGAAGATACATAAGTAAATATAATAACCCAAGGCATGCAGGACATCAAGGGGTACAATTCTGCATCGGATTTAAAAATCCATTCTGTAATAGTTCACAAATAAAATAACATAAATAATATTTAAAATGGACAGCACAGCCCACAGTGCATAAGGATACATGAAATTAAATGAGCACAGTTTAGAAAGTTCCCAAACATGTAGGCTAACCATCTGTTTAGTTCCAACTACAGTACAAATACGATTAAAAATCTTGTTATATAACTTTTAATGAAATCAACATAACAGAAAGAGTCCAGATACAAAGTAACAGGCTGATCATTTTATTTATCATTTGTGTCTCATCTATATTTCAGTCATCCCTTCTGTGTCTCTCTTTCCCGTCTTAATTGAAAGGCCATGGCAGGGGACCCGAGCAGCAAATAGCCTGATCAATACAATGCCTGATGTGTAAATTGATCGTGTTTGTGTGTTTGATGGAGACTGTTCCTTGTGTGCAAGTGTTTGAGTGATGGAGAAAGTGTTTCCTAGTGTGTGTGTGTATTCGTGCTCTCACTTATTGAGGTGTTCAATCAGGCTAATTCATTCTCGCCCAGAGACTGCTGTGTGGTTGCAGGACGATTCATTTACTCTGCAGGCTCCAATCAAAACTATTCCCAGCATCCCCTGCTGTAATAATCACTGCATATGAAATTAGAAGATCCATAATGCCAAACTGCTTTACACTAAGGGCCAAACAGGCATGTGAAAGAAGTGTGAATGACTGAATCTTAAGTCTTAAGTCCATGAAATTCATAGTGGACAACACATTATGGAGAATCAAACTTGTATATATTATCTATAATCTATTTAGAAAAATGATTTCTCAAAATCAATGCATCTATTGAAAATAATATCAAGATCAAACCAAAGCTTTGAAGTCATGATGTATAAAATGCATCTCAAATACTGAATCATTAAAATAAAGTTCACAAGACACCAGTGCCACAGCAGAGGGGTGCATCCTATAGCACGCATGATGAGCAGAGCAACGTGTCACTGCAACTGTACTGCATGTAAACAATATCTATTTCATTTAAAAAAATTAAAGTTTAAAGTAAAGTGTATTTTGAGACTTGACCTGGATTAAGGGTGATGCATCACCTCCAACTCTTCCTGGTCAAGAAATGTCTCTTTGAATATACTCTTTACATTTTTTATTCAGCTGCCTGTAAAAGTCTGTTTGTTGTCATGCAAACTGTTATTGTGAACAGATGAATGTGATTTGGCCTGACCTTATCAGATGGAAGCACATTAGAACATTAAATCAAAATGATGGGTTGTTTCAATAAGTCAGAAAAGCAGAACATTTCCAAAGTCTGGTTCACAGAGAAGCATTATTTATGCTCCATCTGCAGTATTGATCCCTCTCTGTCTTTGATATCACTATAGCAGCTGCTCAGTCTTACTTTCTTAACAACCAAACACAGACAGCTTTCTTGTTTATTAACAACAAATAATTTCCTCCACTAAAAAGTTATGTTCAAAGGTACACATAATCCCAGCACACTCTTCGAACTCTAGCCCATATTGCAATTATTGTCATCCGGGTGTTGCACTTTACTTACACTGTGGCTACTTCTCTTGGCTTGTCAACAAACATTTATGAGAAACATACAGGCACAGTGATACATAGACAAAGTGAGATGGCAGGAACAGGGCATGCCGTGGTTGAAAAATGGAAATTACATGGTAGAATAGTTTAATTGCTACAATTAATCTTTGTATGAAACATACTGTGAAATATACTGTGTACACTAATGTAATTTCACAAATGTGAAACTGTTTTACAAATAAAATTTAAATGTATTTTTTAGTTCCTTCAAATGAATTAAAGGTACTGGCTGCTTGGTGTCTGTTTCTGTGTAGTGCCCTATGATGAAAATATGCTATATTCATTACACACCGATCACTAAATCTGTAGCTGATATATTATTGGCTGAGAATGAGTAATTACTTTGCATTTTATAATATTAATAAATTATACTGGTGTAGTTATAAATAATTATTTTAAAATAATTCTTACCATAACTTGGGAGGTGTTGCAGGTAAGCTGAACATGCAAGAAAAAGGTCAATGTATTCAAAATAAATTGATCAATGATAAATCAATAATTTACTCTCAAGGAAATTCCTGATTTTTCTGTTTTGTTTATTAAATGTTTTATTGCTTAATTGTAACAAAATTAAAATTATAAGCTTATTATTAAGGAAATGATTAGGATATAATGAAACTGAAAAACTGAACAATTGGGGCTTCAAATCAAACTGATATATGAACGTGTTCTGAGAAAGGAATCTGGCAGAAGAACTTAACAATTGTGTTTTATTAATTAATAATTATGCTTTGCTTAACTTTGATGAAGAAACACCCCACGGATGGTATTGTTATATATGTAAATAGATAAATAAAAAAACTAATCAAAATAATATGTTTCTTTTTTAAACGTTTCTTCTTTCTGCTGTCCTTATTAAACACCAGTACATAGAAGATTATTGACATGGAAACCATTTTGAAGAACAAAACAGACAGAAGGAATCACACAACATTATTCCAACTAGTAAGAAAACTCTAGATCATATTAAAAGATACTGGGAGCACTGAATGAAAACATGGCTGTAATTTGCCATGATAAGTCTCAGAACCACGGAGTGGCTGTTGAACCTTTAGTGTATTAATTTCAAATAATATTCATTATGGGACATTATACCAATTCCAAGACTTTCTCAGTCACTGCCATTAATGTCTGTTTGGTTTTTTCCTGCTTACTCAAAACATACTGTGTTAAGTGCTACTCTGCTGGATCTGACATGATGCAAAAGGTCATGTGTCACTAAATAAATAATCTAAATTTCATATAGCGAGAAATGAAATTATTCCATACACTACACCTCCTCTTTTGGGGGCATCCTGTTATCTGAGCACTGAAAACCTTTGGCTGTTCAGAACTCTAAATCTATTTACAGAGTGTGTGTGTGTGTGTGTGTGTGTGTGTGTGTGTGTGTGTGTGTGTGTGTGTATTGTGCATCAGTATGGGGGATGGGTGGAGGTTTAAAATGGCGCCTGTCTGGAAATAGGTCCATTATGGTTTTAAAGTACTTTTAAAGTACTTCTTCCAAACAATCCTGACTCAGTCTCTTTTATTTTCTTTCACTTCACAGCACCCTCTCTCTCTCTCTCTCTCTCTCTCTCTCTCGCTCTCTGTCTCCAAACTTCTCTTTAGCCAATTAGTGCTCAGTCTGTTGCAGCAGAAGACTATATGTCTGCTCCAAATCCAGAGAAGAGACCTTAAACACTCTCCAGAGAGAGAAGGGGTTGGGGAGAGGCAGAGGGAGGGTTCTAGAGAGAGAGAGAGAAACAGTAAGAGGGACAGAGAGAGAACACACACATGCATTAGGTGAGGAAGTTCTTCTGGGTGCACTTTGAGGTGCCTTTCTGATTAGCATTTGCATATACATACTCTGTGTAGTTAGCTTTTTCAGGTTAGATATGCAACTGGCAACACCTACAAGATGTCTCTTAAAACTCGAATCAAAACAGGCTTGTAAGCTTAAAAAGATTAGCAAAAATGTTACTGATATTACAATGACTTAGGAGAAGAAGAAATAATAATTTTGACTTTTCCCAATACTCATATCACTCATGTGTGTATGAGTGTGTGCGTAAAGATACATCATGTGAACAGTGAGGCAATGTCACCAGGGAAGGATATACTCAACACTGACGCCAGGCATCAGACATTACACACACACACGCACACACACACGCACACTTACACACACTCATACACATACGTCAGGTTTAAAGACTGATGGAAGACGGAAAAAGTCAGAGAGAACTGGATTACACAAAGGACTACATAATATTAGAAGGGGTAGTTATTAATAGCTATGGATTAAAGGAAAGGAAATAAATAGCATCACACAACATTTCAACTCATAACTCTGAGAATATTGATACTGATAATCAAAATGGAATAAATTAAGGAATAATAAATTGGTTTAAAAGCATCATTTGAAAGCTGGCCTAATATTACAATTTGTTAATACCAACAATATTATTTTTCAACCTGTCATTCATTTTATTGTTCCTTCCAGTGGAGGAAAAAAGTACTCTTCATTTAAGTAAAAGTACCACAGTGTAAATTTTCTGTATGCCATAAAGAAATAAAAAAAAAAAAAATAAAAAGTTGAAATGAATGTGGAAAATGTATTCTTAGTGGGGACCAATGTATACTTAGGCAACTGCTCCCTCTCATTAGTATGATGTTACATTATACTATAGGAAATTAATACTGGTGTATACTCTATAAGTGTCACTTTAACACTGGAGATAACTCAAGGTAACTTTAACTCATTTATGTATTGGTGGGTAGTTGAATCAACTGTAATAAAGCATATTCATATGGGCATCCAATAGATGTAGGAAATAAAAATATTATATAATAAAAATATAAAAAATAAAATAAAATATAAAAAATATTATATAATATAAATAAATACTAAATTTCCTTGTTATAAAGAAAGCTACAAGGTAGCATTAATGGAGAGTGTCAGGTTAAGAGGAAGTGGATCAAAACCGTAGCAAGTACAGTACCTCCCCCCTCAACGCCAGTGGCTCTTTTTCTTACTAACATACTATTTTCAGTAGTTGTCAAAGGCATTAAACAACCTGAGACAAACTGCGAACTGAAGAGATACTAAAATCTACATTGCATACCTTGGACCAGTCCATGTGCAGACATGACACTGCATTATAATGATTTGAAAAGGGCCACATTAAAAAGAGTTCAAATGGAATATATCCATATGGTATGAAACATGCTGAATAAAGATGAGAGGTACATGTGGGAGTTATAGTAGATGACTCAGTGCAATATAATTCAGCCCAGAAATTTTAGGCTCACAGGGTGAAAATCTTCAAGTGCGTGACATCTTCTAGGATTCAGGATTCAGTACTTTACTTCAATAAAAATTTGGTTTGGGGACCTTCCCACAAATCAAAAACAAGGACCTTCCCGCACATGCAGGGAGCACCTTAGGACATAAAAGTAAATCAAGTAATAATAAAACACCACTTCACCATAGGATCTTGGTTCCCCTCTGTGCCTGTTTCTCTATTTTGCATATTCATTCAGAGCTCCACATGAACCTCAGTACCAAGAGGCACCGAGTGGGACTACAGAACCAACATACCTGGCTCTGAAGTCAGCAGAACACACCAGCAGATCACCTCTGTGACTTAAAGAACATTTACACCAGGAGGTGCAGGGTGAGGGATGAGTTGCCCCAACAACTGCCTCTTCTCTCTGCTGTGATAAGTTTTACTGCTGCCTGAAGGCCAAATCGGAGAGGATGGGAAGGAGTTGGTCCTGAACCAGTGACTGTACATTATTCACTTGATGTAATCCATTCACCAGGCATACAAACATAAATCCAGCACGTCATACAAATATGATATTATTTCTCTTGTTTATAATGTATATTTTGACTGTTGTTTAACATTAATATCTATAGAGTTCTATGTCTTATTTTCATTTTCTGGAGCAAAAAAATTAGGTTGACTATGTGTGACTGTTTATGTGAAAAGACAAACAAACAAAGAATTAAATGGAGAAAAAATTAGAATATTAAATAAAAAAATATGCTTTAGTCTCAAGAACACATGCTGTGAACTGAAAACAATCGATTAGACTGATGAAAAATTATTTTGTTGGTCACAGTTTTGCTGTTATTCTTTTATTTTGCAAGACTACAGTAATATGATCTAGATAGAGGTTAAACAAAACAAAACAAAAATCATCATTTTGCTTTGTGTCTTGTTTTGTTTGCTTCTTTTGCTTTGAGGACTTTCTTGCAGTTGCATGCTTGGTTCTGATTGTTTTAGTTTGAATAACTATATGTATTTCACTGCAGGTGATGCCTAGTTTGCCATTTATAATACTGAATGTGATATCTCGTATTGACAGCAACTAGATATCAACAGAGTAACTGGCACTTATTTAACAAAGATGAATAACTTAATACATTCCAGGTAGCTCCAGGCCAGTGAACTGCAGGCCACAACTCATCCATCATACATTCACATTTTCCAACCTGTTTAGTCTATAGGAATCAACCAGCACTTCTTAGCTGTGATAATCCCTGCCTGTTGTGTCAGTTAGTCTCTGATAATTTGACTAAACATACAATTGAAAGGGTATGCATCATGTGGGAAAAAAAAAAAAAACTATTAGAAACTATTAGACAGGGGTCCAATACTGAGTACATGTTCAGAGGCTACCTTAGTAAAAAATAATAGTTCTACATGAACAAGTTGGGTTAGTTATATGATAACGGTTTGACAACTGTTTTTGCAAAAATACATGTGCAACCTCTGCCTTCTCAACAGTGAAAAATAAGATAAAAAAGAGGTCAACAAGAGTTTTCAAAAAGAGCAATAATGAAGTAAATATGACTTTTTGTTGGAAGACGAGGTGTGTCATTTCTCCACTATTGCATATCTGAAAAGTGATTGGTATCTGCCTCTAATTTTTCACTGTATTATGCTTTTCAGACGGTGATGCTTTTTCTTGCTTTCATTGTGTCCTTTTTTCCATGTGTGTACATTCTTCACACCAGAAGGTCACACAGAGGGAGGGAGGAAGAGAGAAAGAGAAACAGAAAGAGAGAGAGGGAAGATAACTGCGGTGCTTTTAACTTCCCTCTCTTCCTTTCATCACTCCTCTCTCCCCCTCTCTGTCTCTTTATCTCTCTGGAGAGGAAAAGGATGAGAGAGAAAAAGACAAAGTGTTACTCCCCAATCTAAGTGTGTGTGCATGAATGTTTGTGTGTGTGTCTGTGTGACCAAGTGCAGTGTGAGTGATCGTCTGACAGCAATCCCAGTGAGACTCCCTCCTCTTTACCTCAAACCAAATTCTTGTTCTTTCCCTCTTTCTCTTCCACCGTTTGCATTTCATTCTTAGTTTCATTCACACAGACACTGATGCACGCACACACACACGCACACCTATACACTCGAACACACACAGCAGACTCTGCTGGAGCCACTCTGTGAGGTCAGAGAGTGTAAGTGTCGTCAAATGCATGTCAGCCTCCTGGGACCCTTCTCCTCCCTCTCCTCCTCCTCCCCTTTCTTTCTGCTTTTAAGACATGGAAACCACAGTAACCACGACAACTCCAGGCACAATTACTACCTGCTCTCTCTGTATGAGAGAGAGAGCAGCGATTTTGAATTGATATCACATTGTAGAGATGTTTCCTGGCTTTGTTTACACACACACACACACACACACACACACACACACACACACACACACACACACACACACACACACACACACACACAGAATCCCCCATCTTAACATGGTCGCTATAGTAACCTGTTTTAGGGTCAGAGCATGTAACTGGTGTAATTGGGATAGAGAAACCTGGGTAAGCTCAGACTGCAATTAAAAGCAATCCAATAAAGACCACAGTTAGGTTCTGTAGTGCCCGATATGTAATTAATGGTTTACTGTCTGAAATCAGCTGCCGTAGTCTGAGGTCACAATACAACTTCGTGCTTTCAGAGAGAGAAAAGGTTTGCTTTTAAAAGCCTCGGTTTGAGTTGAATGACTTTTTAATAATAATATTCTAAGTGTTACATGCCCACATGAGTGTTTGTGTAACTTTTAGTATGTGTTATGTAGTAAGTCTCAGCTCTGGTCCTCTGTGCTCTGGTTCTTTGTGTCTTAGTGATTAACTTTACCTCCTCATATAAAGCCTAAAAGCAGTCAGACCCTTTTTGTTTACACAGTGTCAGTGTTTAAGAACAGACTTAAAACTTTCCTTTTTGATAAAGCTTATAGTTAGGGTGAGCGCAGGCTC